>PVJH01005538.1:0-111191 GCA_004026705.1 Nesogale talazaci
TGTAAATTACTAAGGGTTCAAGGGGAAGGGGGGGGAGGAAGGGTAATATAGGGAGCTGATAATGGGGGCCTGGAGGGAGGGAGAATGTTTTGAGAGTGATGATGGCAATGGGTGTGTAAAAGTGGCCTGCATACAACTGATGTTGTTAGGGATTGTGATGGGAGTTGTATGGGCCCCCAATAAAATGATTCATTAAAAAAAAGCAGGGGAGGGGAAAGGGGAGTTTGTTTGTTTTTTAAAGAGGAACTTGTACCAAGGGCTCAAGTGGGAAATGTTCGGAAATGTATGTGGCAACATGTGTGCAAATGTGCTTGATACAAATGATGTACTGAATGTTGTAGTAGCTGTAAGAGCCCCCAATAAAATTATTTTAAAAATTAAAAAAAATTAATTGGGATCAATACATTTATCAAATCATTACATAGTTGAATCACATCCAGCTGAACTACACATTTTCTGCCACAATCAGTTTTTTGTTGTTGTTGTTTTCAGGGGATTCTACTGTGACAACTCAGAGGAGTTTGTGGCTGGAGACGGAGACGAGGACCCTGCTCACGGTGAGGGAGGGGAAGAAAGGTCTCGAGAACACCTTGGTCTCCAGCCGCTGGGACTGGTTCTCCTGCTTAGCCTCCAGGAGCAAGGGCTTGTGGGAACTGGCAGGGAGGCGCAGACCCTTGGGTCTGAATTTGGTTCTGTAGTTGTGAATGCCCTGTCTCTGCAGGAGCTGCAGAGTGGCCAGGTAGTGCATGTTGCTGGGAGGGGGCGGACAGGGCACGCTTCGATCAGACAGCAGGGACCAGGGCTCAATTTCGGCGAACAACGAGGGCCGACTGGCCTGCGCAGGGAAGGGTGGAGGATCCTTGACCTTGAAGTGCTTGGCCAGCTCCACGGGTCTCCTTTCACTCCTCTCGTCCACTGCTTTCAGTCCCCAGGCACAGGTCAAGCCCTCATCCTTGTCCACCCTGGGCGCTTTCTCTTCCTGCAGCAAGAGAACGTTCTGGCCCTTCTTTTCCAGAGTATCCAAGCCATTTGGGGGTGAGGACTTCAGCGGGGGCAGCACCAGGAGGGCCTTGGAGGTCAAGGACTCTGAGGGGGAGAAGTCCTTCTCCAGGCTCCTGCAGGCACGCTCATAGCCCTTGGGGTCCATGTTCTTAACAGTCTCGGGGGTGGGCCAGTCTCGAGGGCACCAAATGTACTCCTTTATCTGCAGACTTTTTTTTCTCGCTGCCATGGCAACAGTGGGAAAAGCAAGTTTTGCTGGTCTCCCTCAAGGCTGTGCTGCCCTGATCCTTTCCCGGCCCCTGCTACAGCTTAAGCCCGGACCTCCGACTTCCCCTGCCTTCTCTGTGGCCTGGCCTCGGGGCTCCCCTTGGAGATGTTGATGCAGAATAAGCAGCTGCTGGAACCTTCTCCGGGCCTGGACTTCTTCCCTTTCTTCTTTGGCCAGATGCAAGCCGTTGGTGAGGTATTGCCCCAGCCTTGAACTGCTTCTTCCCACCCAGTTCCGATGACAAACTTGTTGATCTTTGTGTCTTGCTCGAGCGTAATGTCACTGATGTTCAGCAGAGAGCAAACGTGATTCTTGTCGCTGCTTTTGTCAGGACAGAGAGAGGCCAGCTCTGCCGACTCTGTTTCACTGCTCATTTTCTAAATCGGCTTCACTTAGCTGACCCAGATCCATCGCTGTGATTGCTTCTTAACGTTTTTAACATCTTCTGCCTATGGAAGGCTCAAATAGCTTCAGACACCAAAGAAAATGAGTGAAATCTTCTTATAAATAAAAATGGCAAACCAGCTCGCAGTCGGTAACAGCAGTATTATTCGACACGTGGTCAGAATCCTGCACACCAGCTGTCTGGGCGTTCTTTGAGGGCCACTGGTGTTCTTTAAGCTGGATTGCTAGAATAGAACACTGGTGCTCTTGTCCTCGCCTCTGTTTTCCCATTCGTTCTCGTGTGGCTGCTTGGTTTTCCGTGTGCCGCCCCTCACTGCTGCTCATGGGAGCCTGGAGCTATGTCCCAGGGCGGGGAAGCGGCCGGAGCCGCGGGCGTCTACACCCTCATGTACGGCAGGGGAAGGTAGAAGGTCCCCACAATCAGTTTTCAAACATTCTTTTTCTGTATGGACCTCTTGGCATCTACCGTGTCACAGCCTCTGTGCCCTTCCCTGCAAAAAAAAAAATTACTACATTTATTGATTCTATTGTTCCATAATTTCTGCTCCTCATGCCCTCTAAAGTGAAAAAAAAAACAAAACATATACCCTAACATCAAGAGGGTGATCCCTAATGACATAACAATCCTGAGATACCCCCTAATATGTACAGTAAAGACAATATAACCACAAAATACATAAGATTTTGGAAACCAGATCTGTTCCTTCATGAAACCTAGGGGGAATCTGTTGATAAGTTTTAACTGTTCAAGTAAGCCTTCTGCCTTGGACCTTCTCTATTACACTCAGCAATCCACTGTTTACTGACCACCTTCCTCCTATCCCTCACTTGTAAATAGAGGGAGTTCATTGGAGATGTATTTGCTGTACAATTCCACCAAAGAATCTTGGGCTCTTACTGTCAACCATAACAAACCTTATTCTCAGACTTTAGGCTCAAATTCTAATCCCTTCAACTTCAGATTGATATACTTCACAACCCTTTGGTGACTGATGATGGTATGTTTCTATCATGTGAACTTCATTGGCATCTCAGTTAGATGCCTGCTTTGGGGACAAGAAGTCTTTAAAACCCCAAATGCTATTTTATCTGATTGCCAGGCCCCATCCAATATCTTCATCACATTTTGCTATAACACCTGTATCGTCTGTGTTCCTTTCCTGAGGATGAGTATTGAGCAGGGCCATGATGTGATAACACGTTGTTCTTCAGTTGGAGCTGGGATTTAGTGTGAGCCCTAAACCATTCCTGAATCTATGTTTGTTTGGTTATTATTATCATTATCATTATTATGCATGTGTGTCTTTCAATTTATTCTTACTTGTGAATTAACTCAAGTCTCAAGTCATTGCATCATTCAAAATCATGAATCAGAATTGTACAATTGTTTCCATAATAATGTCCTAATATTTTATTTCTTCCTGTGTACCTAGACATCACTCTTCTTTTATCACTCCCCCTCCTCTGGACCCCCTCCCTCGCTCCTGTGTTGTACTTAATATCCCTAATCTTGGGTTTCAATTACTGAAAACCAGAAAAATTTATTTCACATCTTCAAGAGGGCTATCCCCCACATCCCAGGACTTCTGAGATATGCCTGATATGAACAAACAAAAACCAAATATGTCAGAATCATCGTCACAGGTTTGCCTGAATAATATTTATCTTGCTACAACATGTATGGCATTCAAGTAGCAAGTCCTTATTTGTTACCTTATCACCAATGCTCTCCAAAATTGATACAATTCTCATCGGCTTCCTCCGACACCCTGTATTTTCCAGCCTAAGTCCTCAAGTTCTCGGTGCATCTGAGGTAGTGTCTAATCCACCCAGTGGAATTCCCACATGAGAAATTCTAGAACATATTGTGTGTTTCATTTCAATGGTAAAATTCTAGAACATACTGTGTGCCTTGAAGATCCAGAATTCAGTGTCCCAATGCACCACAATACGTGACCGGGGTCCCCAGGATGCAATCAGAAGCCCTGGTCAATATGGTCCATCAGGTGCATGCCCCTGAAGGCCTCCCTACCTACTGTCTCCCAAAGTATTTTCAGTCATTCTTCCCCAGATCTGGAAGTCAGTCCAACCCCTTTTCCTGCCAACAGATATACCACTGTGTTCTCCCAAAGCTGCCTGCCATTTCCCCTCTCCTGCATTGTTCTTCCCATCCTTATCCTTCCTCCCTCTGATAGGACTGTTTACCTATCAAGGGGGTGGGGACTCATCACAGATATACACATCAGCCTCATGCTATACACCACTCTTTGCCTTCCCTTGACCATTTGATCCCTGTTGATGTGAGCCACCCCCTGACCTAGTGTGTTGCTAAATACTTACCTACTCAAAATGCTTACCTGAAGCAGGTGGTATATGGTTCATTGACACTGTTACCCATCAATAGCATGGATACCCTCTGCCTGGTCTTGTGCCCATGTTGCTGCTTAATTCTATAGCAGTGCACACATTTAGAATTTGTTCCTATGTGCTTGACTAATTCCAACTCAGCATAATGACTTCCAGATCCCTCCACTTGTTGTGGTCTTTCTTGTATTCATCAATATTTTAAGGATGCATAATATTCCATTGTGCATTTGTACCAGATTGTCTTTACCCAATAATCACTTATATTTAGGTTGTGTCCAGATTCTTGCTATTGTGAACAATGCTATGATGAACATGGGGACGTAAACAACTGTTCGTCTTCTGCTTCTTAGTTCCTTTGGATACATACCCAGTAATGGCATTGCTGGATAGTATGGTATTTCAATTGTCATCTGATTTAGTTATTGCTATATTGCCCTCCATAATGGTTATACATATCTACAAGATCACCAGTAGTGGATAAAAGCCCCAATCTGACAACGCTCTCGCCAGTATTTGTTGCTCTCAGTTTTTTTTAATCGGCTACAGTTATGGGTGTTAGGTTATATTTCATAGTTGTTTGGGCTTTTTCCCCACATGATGAGTGAACAAAGCATTTCCTTATATGTTTAAAATCCATTCAAGTGTCCTTCTTTGTGAATTGGCTCTACAAGTCCTTTGCTCACATTGTCAGGGGATTATTAGTTTGTTTATTTCTTGTTGTTGACTTGTAAAATACCGTTGATTTTAGTAATTTGTCTGTTGTGTCATTACTAATTGTCTTTCCCAAGTTTGTGGGCCCTCCTTTTACTCTCTTATGAGTACATGTGATGTACACAAGTGCTTTATTTTAATAGATCCCACTTATCTGTTTTGACTTCCACGGAGTGTGTTTCGTTTGTTATCTCAATTCTCCTGGATATTCCCTACACTAGGGCACTGATATTTATCCTGACTTTCTCGTCAATTATCCTGACAGCTTTGGGTTTTACATTAAAATCTTTGCCCCAAACTGAGTTTGTATTTGTCACGTGTGTTCTTGAGATCATCTCTAAATTCAGATGAATGTACTCAAAGTTGTATTCTGACTCTCTCGGAGTTACTTTCATTTTCTTCAGCTTTAACGTGAACTTGCAAATGAACAATTACTGATCTGTTCTTCAATGGGCCCCAGGCCTAATTTGACTAATGATATTTCGCTTTTCCATTGTCTCTCCCCACAGATGTAGTGTATTTGATTCCTATGAATTCCATGCAGTGACATCCATGTGTGTAGTCACCAGTTATTTTGTTGCAAAAGTTACATGTAATGAAAAAATCACTAGCCTAGCAAAGTTTCATTATGTGATTTCCAGCCTTATTCTTTTTATCACCAAGGCCATATTTTCCAACTCCTGTTTCTTCCTCTTTGTTTTCAACATTTGCATTCTAATCATCAGTAATTATTAATGTATCTTGATTGCATGTTTTATCTATTTCAGACTGGAGAAGCTATCAGAATCCTTCAATTTTTTTCATCTCTACTTTTAGTCGCTCACGTATAAATTTGAACGATGTCTTTAGGGTGGTAAAATGGATCATTATATCTCAGAAAGTATACTTTCAAATAAATCTGGAAATGTCCTTTTAGCTAAGGAAAGAGACCCAATTAATTTTAAATTTGTCATTTTTATGTAGTAGACCATATGAGCACACAACTTAAAATCATGACTACCAGTGCACATCAGCTCATTATTCCTTCTTGTTTATGTTGTTCTTGCTAGGTGTCATTGGGTCAGTTCCCACTCATAGCAACCCTAGCTATGTACAACAGAATGAAGCACCGGCTGCTCCTCATCCATGCTCACAACTGTTGTTATCTTTGAGCCCTTTGTTGCTGACACTAAGTCAATCTACCTCATTAAGTGTTTTCTTATTTTACTCTGTCCTTCTGCTTTACCAAGCATGATGTCCTACTCCAGGGACTGTTCCCACCCGCCCCCCCAACACTGCCCTGATATCTTGTTGAAAGTACTTGACAATAGGTCTTGACATCCTTGTTTCTAAGGAGTATTCTGGTTGTAATTCTTCCAGGACAGATTTGTTTGGAAATCCATGGCACTTTGAATATTCTTCAATAATTTAAATATATTGATTCTTCTTTTTATCTCCCATATTCAATGTTCAACTTTCATATGCATAAGAGGCAATAAAAGATATCATGGCTTGGGTCAAATGTACCTTAGTCCTCAAAGTAACATAATTACTTTTCAATACTTTAAAGAGATCTTGTGCAGCAGATTTACCTAATGCAATGTATCATTTGATAGCTTGTTGAATGATCCTCAGCAACATTTTATTTACATGGGGTACTCATTATGTTGTTTCATACATGTTGTCTATATTCTGTGAGATCACCTTTCATTGGAATGGTTACAAATATAGATATCTTCAAGTCTATTGGCCAAGTAGCTGTCATCCAAATTTTGGAGCATAGATGAGTGAGTGTTTGCAGTGCTTTGTCAGCTTGTGAAAACATTTCAATTGGTATTCTGTCCATTCCAGGAGCAACGTTTTTGACTAAAAACTTCAGTGTAGCTTCAACTTCTTCTTTCAGTACAATTGATTCTTGATCATATCTTGATCATATTCTCTTGAAATGGTTGAATGTGAACTAGTTCTTTTTTTTAACATAATGATTCTATGTACTCTTTCCCTCTTCTTTTCATGTGTGCTGCATAAATTAGCCAGGAGTCTCTAGAGAAATAAAACCAGGACACTAATAGTTATAGATAGCTAGAATAAGAAATAAACAATTAATCCATAAAGTAGTGCAAATGGCTCAGTGCAACACTCTTCTGTGAGATAGCTAATACACTGGCAGTCCTTCAAGTCTTGAGGGCCACTGGGTAGTCCTCTACAGAGCAATTCAAGCTATCTGGCCGAAGGCAGCAAAGAGCAAAGGAACTCTTAGTAGAATACCCAAGTGAGGGATATGTTGCCTCCAAAATATGAAGAGGCCCACTAGGCATTGTGCCTCCTGTTTAACTGGGGTGGGGAGATGCAAGAGTTATTCCTCACTTTAGTAGGAATATATGGACATGCCCCACACCACTGGACTCCTAGGAATTTTATTGAGGTGGAGGGTGCTTGAATCTTCTTTCAGTTAATTTCCCAACGTCTTGCATACAGATGTTGCACCAATGAATCTACGGTCTTTGATAAATCCTTATTAGTGGGTCCAATCAGCATAGTGTCATCAATATAATGGACTAGTGTGACACTTTGTGGAATAGACAGGTGATCGAGGTCCCTTTGGACTAAATTATGCAAGGCAGAAGAATTGATGTACCTCCTGGGGGAAAGTAGTGAAAGTGTATTATTGCCCCTGCAGCTGAAGGCAAACTGCTTCTGGTGGTCCTTCAAGGCTGTCATTGTGAAGAAGGCATTGGTCAGATCAATTTCTGCATGCCAAGTGCCAGGAGAAGTATTAATTTGTTAAAACAATGAAATCACATCTGTTATAGTAGCTGCAATTGGAGTCACCTCCTGGTTATGTTTACAAGTTGTCATTTTCCAGGATCCATCTATCTCCTTTACATGCCAAATTGGTGAGCTAAATGGGGATGTGGTAGGAATCACTACTTCTGCAGCTTTCAAGTTTTTGATAGTGGCACTAATCTCTGCAATCCCTCCAGGAATGCAGTACTGCTTTTGGTTGTCTATACTCTTAGGCAGTGGCGGGTCTAATGATGTCCAATTGCTCTTTCTAACCATGGTAGCCCTTATTCTACATTCCAGAGATCAAATATAGGGGTTCTTCCAGTTACTAAGTATGTCTATTCAAATGATGCATTCTGGAACTGGAGAAATAATCTCAGAATGGATTTTCGGGGTCCAGTAGAGGCATACCTAAGCTAAAACTCCATTGATAACTTGACCTCCATAAGCCCCCACTCTGACTGGCACACCTTCAAAACACTTTGTTTCTTCTGGAATTAGTGTCAGTTCAGAGTGACTGTCCAGTAATCCCTGAAAAGTTTGATTGTTTCCTTTCCTTCAATTAACAGTCACTCTTGTGAAAGACTGTAGGTCCCTTTGGAGAAGGTTAGAAGAAAGACAAACAGTATAAATCTCTGGTGATGTAGTAGGGTCTTCCTTCAAAGGAACTGGGATTGTGGGTCTATAAACTGGTTCAGGTCTGGGAGTTGATTTAGTGATCATGACTGCCTATTCTGCTATCCACCTGACATCACATTCTTCTTCCTGTATAGGTCACATAAATATTTAGTAGGTTTCCCATGTATTTCACCCCTGGGGACACTGTGACTAAGTAGTCAATGCCATAAATCCACATGAGACAGGTTACTTGGATTACTACGTAAACCTTGCTGTCTATTATAACCACGTCCCCCCTGTCTCTGTTGATTCAGTGCTAACACCTGCCCTCTACCACCATGGAGCCCAAACAGCCACATAGTGGGCAAATGTTGGAGTTCGTTTAGGGCAGTTCTCACTGTTAATCTGGGTACACATAAATAGCAATTACAGGAGTCTTCAGAGATATTGGGGCCCACTGCATAAAAATTTTCCTCAAGGCTGTCGTGAAGGGTATGTCTTCAATGTTTGAGCCAGGTCCAGACCACACAGCTCCTTCCCCTAGTCTCTCTGAAAAACAGATGATCTGCTGGACTTCTCAGTCCCTGCCTCAGCATTCAGAGGAATTTATCTCTCTGGGCAGGGTCATCATAGTCTCTTCCCCCAGCCTCAAGGTCTTGCAGCTGCTGCACTAAAAGTCTCCTTCCCCTTATCAGTATATATGTCCTTTACCTGGACCCTATGTAAGTCCCACCACCAAGAGCGATTTCCCTGACTTAACTCATTGTGTTGCAGAACCTGTTCAGGATCTCAAGATGTTCCCATCCCCTTCTCTCCCTTTCCCTCCCGGGAGCTCTTTCCTTACCCTAATAAAACCATTCTTAACCTCACATTCTCTGTCTCAATTCTACCTTCGTTCCATGTCTCAGTTTTTACCTCTCACTCAGGACACTCCCTTTTGGGGTCTATGGGAGTATCCTGATAGATCCATTCCAACAAACCAATCCTACTAAACTTTTGGATGCAGCCTTCTACAGTGTACCAAGGTAGGTCAGGCACGTCAAGTTGGTTTAATGTAGGCCATCTGGCAGTCCATACTACAGTGAATCAACCAAATAAGGACTTAGCTCATCTCAGAGTCTCTCTTGCTGAGATACTGAAAGGAGAATCGGTGCTTAGGGACCCCATATCCAGAAACTCTGACTGGTCTAATACTACATTCCTTGCACCATTATCCCACACCCTTAGTAATCATTCCCAGGGATATCCTCCCAGCTTTTGCTTATATGTATGCAAAACTTTAGCAGCTCTTTGTGATTATATTGTGCTTCTTCTTAGGAAATCACTTCAACCTCACCTTTAGGAGCTTTCTAAGCCTTAATATTAGTTACAGGTCGAGATGAAATTATCAGTGTTGAGTGGGTTTCCTGGGTGTTCTCAGCACTATCTTGCAAGGCATCTCTCTCAGAAAATGCTACAGATACAGCCCCACCTGTCATTTCACCTTGAACCATTTGGTTAAACTGCTCAGGTGTGGGTTGTTTTATTGATAGTGTATTACTACCTTCAACTAGGGGGTGGGCATGGATCTATTGACTGGAGTGACTTAATTGTTTCTACGGGCTCAATTTCCCCCTCTTCTGGATCATCAGCCCATGTATTACCATCCCAGGTTTCAGGGTCCCAACTTTTTTCCTAGCAATGCCCTCACTTTGGTATGAGACACTGGTCTAGATCTGCAATTCAGCTGGCATTGTAATCCAGCCACTCACATAGTGACACTCTAAGCCTAGGTCTCAGCAATGTCAGCTCTATTACTAGAGGAGAGAAGGTCCTTCTTTGTAGCACAGGCAGACACTTTTAAGTCTGTAACTTGGCACCTGAGGTGCACTTCTGAGACCCTGAGACCATCCTTCTCCTTTGTACACTTTCCATTGTAAGGAGGACCAGTCAACTAGCGTCCCTATTCTTGCATCCTGACAAAAACGCTAAAAAAATATCAAACACACAACCCATCTACCGGTGGTGATACTGTAGATATTAGCTTTGCTTTTTCACACCACGGACTAGTAAAAGTGGCAGACTTATCCATGCCTTTAGGTGTAGAAATATAATTATCAGTGCTGTTGAGACCAATCAGACTGGAGAGCCAATTTAAGAAGCTCATATTTATGATCTTATTTCTCTAGAAGCACTCCTGATACCAATTATGTTAGACAGAGTTCTCTAGAGAAACAAAACCAGGACACTAATAATTCTATATATTTATATAGATAGATAACATAAGGAATAAATAGTTAATCTATAAAGCAATACAAATGGTTCAGTACAATTCACTTCCATGAGATAGCTTATACACTGGCAGTCCTTCAAGTCTCGTGGGCCACCAGCTAGTCCTCTGTACAGCAATTCAAGCTATCCAGACACAGGCAGCAAACAGCAAGGCAGGTCACCACAACAGTCAGGCAGATTACAAGCTCCAACAGTCCCCAACTCAAGAGATGTATATTCCAGTAGTGTGGCGGGCGAAGCAGGACTTGAAGTAACCTTAAATTCCAGGGACACAGTCCATGGGTTATGTGTCCCACAGGTAGTGTAGCTTGCAAATGGAGGTACAGAACAAGCAAGGAAGCAGCATGCTGGTCTGCTGATCGAAGAGAAAGAGAGAGAAAGGCAAGGCTCACCAAGCCATTTTTAGCTCTGTCCTTCAATTCATCTCGCATGGGTTCATTGGCAATGTTGACACAACAAACCTAACTACGGCATTGCATCATCAACATTTTGCCCATTGCTGTTGTTAGTTGCCGTCGAGTGGTTCTGATTCACAGTGGCCCTGTGCACAACAGAACGCAACACTGCTGAATCCTGTGCCATATTCAGAATTGTTCCCATACTTGAACCCATTGTTGCAGTCACTAGGTCAATCGATTTAATTTCATTTAAGACCTTTTGTGTGCGTGTGTGTGTATGTGCCAAGCACAATGTCCGTCTCTCAGGACTAGTCTCTTCTGAAAACATGTCTAAAGCATGGGAGATGAAGTCTTTCCATCCTTGCTACTAAGGAGCACACTGGCCACACTTCTGGTATGACAGAAGATTTGTTTATTCTTTTACCAGTCCACATCATTAAAAGTGACTATACTTCATGGAGGTAGCTCATCCCTGGTCATTCCTTTAGTGTCTTTTAACCTCAGGGTCTCTTCTGTCAGCACTATATCTGGTAATGTTCTGCTTCTATGCATAAAATTCTCAGTGGTCAATCCATCAAAATTAGATTGTTCCTCTCTGTCTGTTCTTAGTATGGTAGCACCACTAAAACATGCTCAACATGTATGACCTTGGCAGTATTTGAGTTACTGATAGCATAGCTTCTAATATCACATCATCAAGTCAAATACTGTAGTACAGTGGACAGGGGGTGTAACTCAAAAATTGTGTATTAATGATCAGATTTTATCTTCTACAACAATAGAAAACTTGATTTCTATCAATGGAATTAGGAATAGATACAAACAGACTACTGGATTCTCCCCAAAGCCTTGTTCATTGGTATGTGCATTCCTAGTACATAATTAAAGAAACCACGAGGCTCTCAATCAAAACTGTAAGAATTGCGCCCATTAGGATTAGACAAGTTAAAAGATAGCCCTGAGGTTGTACATTATTAAAAGGGATCTGGCTATGTAGCTACAGGAAATCATGGTCCCTGCTCTCATTTTAAAATTACACTTTATATTAGGTTTTGTGTTTATGGCAAAGAAACATGTATCTTTACAAACTGCAAAACTATAGATGCTTTCATTCAAAATTGTCAGCATTTATATAGCACAACAAATGGAATGAACTTTATGCTGCTTCATTATAAAATCATTAGTTTTCAATCATGTCCCCATGCATGCTGCACTTAAGACACTCTCTTGATTTTTTATTTCAAGCTCTTTCAATGTTCAATATCTAGTGAAAAGCTTAAAATGCCACCTAAAATGAAGTCATGATACAAGCTATAATTCACTATACTAATCATTTACTTGGAAGGGACTATCTTGAACTTAATCTTTTTCATTTAGCCTGTGATAAATAAAATTAAATAAGGGCTGAGCCCCAGTGGCGTAGTGGTTGTGCGCGGGACTGCGGCCCACTGGGATGGAGGTTCAATTCCAGCAGCGGCTCCACAGGAGCAAAGGCGGGGCCTCCTACTCCTACCACCAGAGGGCAGTGATGCCCAAAAGACAAAACAAAACAAACAAAAATTAAATAAATATATTCCATGCCCTTCATTTGTAAAAGAAAAAAGTATAATCTTCCTTTTGATAAAACCATCTCCATTTCTACTTGTATAATATGTAGGACTAAAATTATCCCTATTACACAGGCTCAAAATTTCAATGTTGTATTTGATTTTTCAAAGCAGTCATACTACAGGTTCATCCCTTGGAACTTAGAAGGTTCTTCCATTAAAAAAGACCACATTTTCAGGTTTCCATCTCTTAGGTCCCACTTACCTAACAATGTATACACTTGATAGACTTGCAACTACTTGTATGTTCTTTGTTTTTTGTTTGTTATGCTTATCTAAACAATGTAAGGAGTATAGGCAATCATACGGAGATGGCGACAGAACCTAGAGTTCCTGGGGCATATGGGAGGGAAGTGGGCGGAGATTGGGGTGGAGGAAAAGGATGAACCAATAAAGATGGGTACAGGGGAATAATAAGGGTTCTAATATGGATGGCAAGGAGGATATAGTATTTCTGATCCTGTCTGATCAATAGAATTGCATCTGAGAAAAATTACCAAAAGGTGAATGCTAAATACATAAATATGAGAGTGGGGCAGAAGGAAAAAAAAGAAAAGAATAAAGGAAAAAAATATATATATAGGTATACATATTTAAGTATATATGTAAATATTTCATTATTTAAATATAGGTATCTTTGTTTATATATGTATATAAATGCAAATGTTACAGGGAAGCAGATGAACTTTGGGTCTCTACTTAAATCTTACTTTAGTACAAGAACAGTTTGCTCTAATAATGTTGCGTTGCATGATTCTCACATTCATGACATGATCACTGAAGACAAAATAGGTGCATAAGCAAATGTAGTGAAGAAAGCTAATGGTGCTTGGCTTTTAAAGGATACAGTGTCTTGGATTTTAAAGGTTTATAGCCAACCAAGTGACTAGCTAGGAGGGAAGCAACAAAGCCCATGTGGAAGAAACACAGCAGCCCGTGGAATCATGAGATGACACTGGAAAAGGTATCAGAAGTTAAAAAAAAGCAACCGAATTGATGTGAAGGTTTGGGGATGTAATGGACACACAAAACCCAACTACAGGTTAATTGGACAATCCCTCTCAGAAGGGCCACACAAAAGGGATGATATTCCAGGGTGCGGTATAGCACTGATGTACCACATAACTATCCTCTAGTTCTTTAATATTTCCTCCCATTACAAGTATTGTTTTTATTTGTTTTACCTCATGAATCATATTAGACTTGTGTAGGTCCATTTGTATAATTAAGATAATTTGTTACATGAAAGCCAAGATAGATAACCCTTTAGAAAAAGTAACAGGAGTAATGGTTCTCTGAGGGAACAAAATGTGAAGGGAGATGAGGGGAGAAAAGGAAGCAGCTGATAGCACTGATGACTGTATAACCTCACTCAAGAGGAGTAAACAACAGAATTGTACACAAATGGATATATTGGATGGTGTCACATGCAGCAAAAAGGAGATGCCTTGAAGAGAGGGGATAACAGGTGTTGATATCAAGGAGTTCAACCAGAAAGAAAATGTTTTGAGACTGACTGTGGTAGCAGTTGTACAGTACTGCTTGATGTGATTGAACTATGGAATGTTGGGATAGATGGATATCAATAAGAGCTCCCACTATAATGAGAAAAAAAGAAGAAGAATGAATGAAAGAAGGGTACAACCACTAAGCTTATGTAAATGGAAACAAACAACCATATTTTGATTTCTTGTCATCAAGAAAGTCCACAATAATCCTCTTTTCTCATGATCCCTATTCGTCGGACCTCCATATCCATATGAACCTCCCACATTTAAGTAACTGACCTTTGTGACCAATAAGATACTAGAGGGAGAAGTGAAAGTGTGAGATTTCTGAAGCATTATGGCATTCTTTCTTCAAACTAGACTCTGATCTCTCTCTCTCTCTCTCTCTCCCTCTCTCTCTCTCTCTCTCTCTCTCTCTCTCTCTCTCTCATACACACACACACACACACACACACACACACGGAGAAATCTACATGGATTGAATCTGAAACCTTCCGATAGTAACCTGCACCAAATTGCCAGCCACTTGGTTTGCTTGTAAGTGGATCTCCAGATCCAAGAAACGTCTTCATATAACTGCATGATATTTGCCTGCTTCATGAAATAACCTGAGTCAGAACTACCCAGCCAAATTACTCACTAACTCCTGAGCCTCAGAAAATATGAGAGATAAATTCATATTATTTTTGTTAGAAGTCACTGAGTTTGGGATTATTTTCTTACACATTCCTATACCAAAATCTACTCAACTACCAAAATTTCTAATTCTATCCTCATATAACCTTTTACATGCATTATTTTACATACAGATTCTAGCCTCTCATTTATCCACAACATTGTAGAGATAATGTACTAAAATTACAGTGCCATGTATTTTATCGCCCTGGTCAAGAGCTTTAAATAGTTGCCTGCTCATTAAAAAATTGATTTCCAGCTCTTTTTCCTGACATTTAAAGGTCTTTTATTTTATGCAGCTCCTTAGAGAAAAAGAAGGCAAGATTTCACCTCATTTACTTTGAACAGGATATCAAGAGAGTCAATTCCCTGGAGAAGGACATCATGCTTGTTAAAGTGGGGGGGGCAGTGAAAAAAGTGGAAGGTTCAAAATGTGATGGATTGACCCAGTGGCTGCAACAATGGGCTCAAACATAATAACAGTTGTAAGAAGGTACAGAACTGGGTGATACACCTAAGAGACACCCGTCAAAGCTACTGGGCAACACTTAACAATAACAACAGCAACAATCCTCAACTATCTTTTTCCTACTTAGTTGCTATGTTGTTATATGTTTTCACAATATCAGAGCTGTATTAGTCCAGGTAGACTAGAGGAACAAATTTCATAGACACACATATGGGTATAAGGAAAGGGTTTATATATGAAAGGATTGGAACACTGAGAAAGCATCCCAGCCTAGTTCATTTCAAAGTCCTAAGTCCGATATTAGCCCATATACCAGATACCAGTCTATAATGTCTCCTTCCGACTCATGAAGTCACAGGTCAGTGGTTGCAGAATCCCGGTGCTGGCAGTGGTCATCCCATGGTTCCTCACTTCCAGGGCTCAGGGTTCATCAACAGCATCCAGTGGTGGCAGAAACAATTCATCGTTGGCAGGGGTCTCCTTGTGGCCTCTCCAGCTTCAGAGGTCTGGCTCCATCAGGGCCAACCCATGTGGTTTCTCCAGCTCCTCAGACGCTGCCATCTTGTCTTGTCTGTGATTCGTCATCTCTGAGACTAACTCCCACCAACCAGGGAGAGAGCTTCTCATTTTCACAAGGGAAATATCACGAGATTTACCAGACATATCAGGAGAAAGCCATGCCTACACGGAGGCCTCATTGGCTGCTAAGTGGCTGTCTCCAGATTAACAGGCCAGACTCAACTTCTACATCTCAATCATGAAATTAACATAAGCACATGACCGCCACAAGAGCCAAACTGACTTAAGTCTTACTTCCACTTACTACCGACTCTTCATATTAATCTTTGATTATCAAACTCAAATAAAATATTTCATCTTTCATGAAGCCGTTTCTGATTATTAAAGTAGATATATTTTTCTGCCTCTTTCAAAGCTCTATAGTCAATACTGTTTCTCTCATGTACTTCACTATTGCTTTACCTTATAGTTTCAGTCACTTTTTTCTTTAAGTAAAGTATCATATATTATCACCTTTATATCCCTTATAGTATTTAGAATTTTATACTGACACATTTGACAACAATTTATTTTTAAATAGAAGCAAAATCATTGGAAATTCACATGCATAATAAACAAATTTCTTACATTCAAGTGAATTAAGTCCCTCTAGGATGTATTTTAAAACATCAGTTGAGTTTCCATAATTAGATAACTTATTCAATCTATTATTGTAAAAATTTAATGATTGAAATATTCCTTTTGCATATTGCCCCTCTACATTGAAATTGCATTACATAAAGGCACGAATTCCTAAGGGCACAATTGCCACATTCAGGAGTTGACATATGCCCTTTTTTTAACACAAATAACAAGCAAATTCTACATTTGTTTGCCATTAATGCCCTATCCCATAAGGTATTTTTGTAAACATTCTGTGCTGTTTTTCACAGCAACATGTGTGGGGGGGATATTTGGCTTACTGCACTTAGGAAAATACTTCATAGGAGGAGTGTATGGTTGGGAAACATGTAGAACATGGTGTGATTTGTGTAAAAATATTATAGTTGAAAATATAGAACACTTTTCCTATTTTTTTCATACACATCCACTTCATGGTTTAGGTTGTGCATTTTATAAGCATCCAAACCAGACAAACTAACGACCATTGAATGAATTCCGACTCATAGTGACACTATAGGACAGAATAGAAGTTCCACTTTGTGTCTCTGAGACTAAATCTTTACAAGAGCAAATAGACTCATCTTTCTCTCACAGAGCTGCTGATGGGTTTGAACCAATGACCCTGTAGTTAATAATATAGTGTAGAGCCCACTGTGCCATTAAAACTTCTTTAGTAAGGATAAACCAAAACGTACTTCCATAAAATTTGTGCCAACACTAATAGCGACCCTTTAGGTAGAACTGAACCTGTTGGTCTCTGAAGCTGTAGTTCTCTAGGAGTAGAAAAGCACAATTTGCTCCTGTGGTGTAGCTGGTAGTTTCAAACTGCTGACCTTGCAATTAGCATCCCAATACATAACCTTTGGTATTTATTGAATTTATATTATTAAGTTACATTAATTTTGTTTACGCTCTTATCTTTTTAAACAGTAGAACAGTGCCATGCATGGAAATTATATGGCATCGAGGTACGGAATGAACAATATCATCTACACTCAGATAAATTAAAATAATTGTCAGCATCTGTTGGTTTTTAGAGAGTGTCTTGAAATAATACATGTTTCCTAAATTGTCATTTGGCAGTGGAAAAGGCTCTAGAGTCCATATTGGGACTAACTTGGTGATTTCAGAAGTCTTTTAATTGCCCTAGGCAATGGTGGCTTCAATTAAAGAAGAACTTTGAATCATTTTCTTTTTATTATTAATCCTTTTATCGGGGGATCTTATAGATCTTATGGCAATCCATAATTTAATTGTACATACCGTATTTTTCGGACCATAAGACGTACCCAGTTTTTAGAGCAAGAAAACAAGAAAAAATATTCTGAACCAAATAGTACCAGTATACTAAAACATTTGTTAAAATAAAGCAAAATATGATCATATTTAACAGCATGAACTCAACAGTGGTGTTAAGAACCATCAACACTTTCATTAACAAATGAGAAGAGGCTTGCACTGTGCTGATGATGGGACCTGAATGACACTGAGACTCCAGGAGGCGGGTCTTTTCTGAAGCACACATCAATCCAGAGTATACAAATAGCAGCGGACAGTAAGCAGGTGCATGGAATTATAAACAAATGTTCTGGGATGCCATACCTTCAGACCATAAGACATACCCTCCTTTTTGTCCCAATTTTGGGAAGAAAAAATGCTAAGATCTGACAAATACAGTATGCTGTCATCATCATTTCCAAACCATTTTCTTCTATTTGAATCCCTGGTATCACCTAATGCTTTCTTTTTACCTCCCTTCCCCACCCTCCCACCCTTGAGAATCCTTGATCCATGATATATTGTTGTTATTTTGTATCTTACACTGTTTATTTTCTCCCTTCACCCACATTTTTCTTATTCATCACCCTGGTAGGAGGTGGTGGTATATATCAAACCTTGTGGTCAGTTTCCCATTTCTCACACTTCCTTGCCCCCCCTCTCCCCATGGTATCTCTACTCTCACGTTTGTTCCTGAGGGGATTATTTATCCTGGATTCCATGAGACTTTTTATCTGTACCAACCTAAGAACTCTGGCCTATATGTTAGAATTGGGTCATGATAGGTGTGGAGGGTGTTTTGGGGAGGAAGCATTCAAGAACTAGAAGAATGCTGTGTTTCATCAGTGCTATACCATGCATAACCCTGTTATTCACTTGGCTGATGTCCACAAAGTCAATAGTTTGAATCTACCGTTCACTCTTCTGGAGAAAGATGAGCTTTTCTGCTCCTGTAAAGATTTACAGATCCCGGTACCCACAGAGGGAGTTGTTCTCTGCACTACAAATTCATTATGAGTCAGAACTGACTCTATGGCACTAAGAAATAGTTTCAGACACTATTGCAATCCATACTATTTAGAGACTTCCTATAGTTATCTGACCCTTGACTTTGCCAAGGATAGTACCCTTCTCCAATGACTGATCCTTCCTGATAAAGTGTCCCCAAAGTACAAGATGAAGTCTTTCCATTTTTGTGTCTAAGGGGCAGTCTAGCTCTACTACTTCGAACACTGGTTTGTTCATTCATTTCGCAGTCCATGTTATAGTAAATATTCATCACTGACACCGTAATTTGAATGCATCCCTTCTCATTCAATCTTCTTTGTCTATGTCTAGCTTTCACATGCATATGAAGTGATTAAAAATGTAGATCTTTACAATCAACAAGTGATCCAAGATCAGTGGCAAGGTGTGTATAAAAGGCCTGATAGGACTTGATCAAGAGTAATGTAACAGAGAGAAATTACTAAAACCCACATGAAGGATGAGCATAAGAGTAAGACAAGAGAAAAGTAAAAGGAAATAGAGGGAAGAATTGGGAGGCAAAGGGCACATACAGGCATGAATATACGTAAATATATGTATATATGATGATGGAGAAACAGATCTACATGCATATACTTACTGAGTTAGTATTAAGGCAGCAGATGGACATTGGACCTTGACTCAAGTATTCCTCAATGCAAGAACACTTTGTTCTACTAAATTGGCATTCCTTGATGCTCATTTTCCCAACAAAATCACTGAAGACAAATGTGTACACTAACAAAGTGTTGAAGAAAGCTGATGGTACCCAGTTATCAAAGATATAGCATCTGGGGTCTTAAAGACTTGAAAGCAAACAAGTGACCTTTTAGCTCAGAAGCAACAAAGCCCACATGGAAGAAGGACACCAGCTTGTGTGACCACGAGGTGCCAATGGAATCAGTTAGCAGGCATCAAAGAACAAAAATCATATCATTGTGTGTCCACTATCCTGATATGATCACTGAAGACAAAGGTGTGCATAAGTAAATGTGGTGATGAAAGCTGATGGTGCCAAGCTATCAAAAGATACAACATCTGGAGTCTTAAAAGATTTGAAGGTAAACAAGTGGCCATGTAGCTTAGAGGCAACAAAATCCACATGAAAGAAGTACAACTGCGTGTGTGTGTGTGTTGGTCCGGGTAGACTAGAGAAACAAATTCATAGATGTACATATGGATATAAGGAGAAGGTTTATATATAAGAGGAATAGAACATTGAGAAAGCATCCCATCCCAGTCCAGTCCAAGGTCATGAGTCTGATATTAACCCATATGTTCAATACTAGTCTACAAAGTCTCCTTGTGACTCAGGAAGCACATGCAATGACACCAGGACAGTCACAGGCCAGTGGGTGCAGTCTTGTGTGTTCAGTGGCAATAGAAGCATCCCAGTACTGTCAGGGCTCTCCCCATGGTTCCTTGTTTCCAGACCGTGGGGTCAATCAGCCATGTCCAGTGGTGGTAGAAGCATCTCAACATTTGTAGTGGTCTCCCCATGGCCTCCCAAGCATCTTGGTGCTGGTAGGAGTCTCCACATGGCCCCAGAGGTTTGGTTCCATCAAGGTAAGCCCATGTGACTTCTGCCACAGCTCCTCTAGTCCTCAGGACTCAGTTTCTATATCATGTTGCCGTGTTGTCTTGTCAGTATACCATCTCCAAAAGACTGAGTCAAGACTCTCTCCTCTAATTCGTAAATACCTTAAGATACCATCAGCCACCATCCAGGAAAGAGATGAAGTTTTCTATCCCTATAAAGAGTTAAAAATCTCAGAAACCCACAGGAGCCATTTTGCCCTGTCCTATAGGGTCGCTATGAGTTGAAATCAACTCTTTGTCAGTGAGTTAGTTTTTTGCATCACTGCCAGCCTTCAGAATTGACTGCTCGCTGCAAAATTTTTAATCTTTAAAATGAAAGGAGATGTGCTTTCTACTAAAGCTCAATACATATGCTTTAATGCAAAAGCTGTTTCTACATTTATTTTTAAATGCCCTTGTTCAACTTCATGCAAAGCCCAACTTCAAAGGGCAGTGAACCAAGTTTAGCACATGCACATGCCTCTGTATTTTAGAATGGAAAATATTATCTCCTGGGAAATATGTTCTATCACTCAAATTCACCTCTCCTTATGTTCATTTATATTTTTCTCCCTACAGAGAATTCTTCTGCAAAAAAAACGCATGTCTCCATCAAAAGAATGAATTGAGAGCCCATAGATTGGGCATTTTGCCAAGTACATATCAGATAAGGATATAATTACTAAAATCTATAGAACTCTACAACAGTCCAATAAGAAAATAGCAAACAGCCCTATTAAGAATTGGGAAAAATACATAAGCTCACCAAAAATGAAGTACAAATGGCTAACAAACATATGAAAAACAATGTTCATGATGACTAGCCATTGGGAAGATGCAAATTGAAACCACAATGAGATTTCACCCTATATTCGGTTGCCACAGTGCTAAGACAATTAAAAAATAACAGAGAACAACCAATGCTTGAGAGAATATGGAGAGATTGGAACCCACGTGTTTGTAATTACATGCAACCACTATGAAAAACAATATAGTGATACATGAAGCAACAAAGAATTGAAATTCCATATGATTCAACAATACCAATATTTGATATATACCCAGAAGAAAAAAGAGACAAAAAAACATATGGATATAAACTCTCCCATATAGCAACAGAGTTCACAATGGCAAGAAGCTAGAAGCGGCCCAAATGCCCAACAGTGGAAGAATAGATAAAGGAACTAAGGGACATACATACAATGGAATATTATGCATCCCAAAAATACACCGATGAAAACATAAAATATCATGACATTGAAGAACCTGAAAACTATTATGTTAAGTTAGTCAATTATAAAAGGCAAATATTGTATGAGTCCAATCTTATCAGGAGAAAAATAAAACAAAGTGAAGAGACCAATTGCCAAGCAAATTGGGTTGAATGTCTGCTTAGTGGCCAGGAACCATACATCAGCCCCCTCATATGCACTTCATAAGAACAACCTCAAAATACATGGCTTTACAGCACCTGGGTAGGGAAAAGGGGAAAAGGGAAGACTATCCACTTGATATTATGGAGAAAAAGCTGTGACAAATCAGCAGTCGCTCCACAGCACCAACCCCATGCTCAATGCGAAACACCCAAACAATTAAGAAATTAATTAATACAAATAAAAATTCATAGAGTACAGGCTGAACTCCGGTGGCATAGTGGTTGTGTGCAGGACTGCGGCCCACATGGTTGGCGGTTCAAATCCAGCAGCAGCTCTTCAGGAGCAAAACTGGGTCTCCTACTCCCACCAGGGTAGTGATGCCCACAAAAAACAACAAAAAATTAATGGAGTGCAGTTTGAAGTTAGACTATACTCACATAAACTCCACATATCAACAGTACCTTAAATTTTATACCATTGGACATAAAATGCTTTTCTCTTGTATTTCCTTTTTTCCTGTTTGATTGTTTACGTTTTTGTTGGATTTGGTTTTCATTTTTTGTCACAATATGACCTCCAAAATAAATGAGAATAATCCATAGCCCGTGACAAGCTGATGTATCCTGGGCTCCCACTTAATTCTAGCCTCAATCCAAGAACAGCTAGTACTTATAGCATGGCTTTATTAAATATTAACTCCATGAAGAGTTCTTTGAACATAAGGATGCTACTGAAAAGTGTGGTGAAGAAAGCAGATGGTGCCTATCAATTGGAATAGTGTCTGGGGTTTTAAAGGCTTGTATCCACAAAACAGCTATCCAAGTGGGTGACAACTAAGTCCAGAGGTAAGAAGCACATCATCCTGTGGGACACAAATTTGGTGACAACAAATTCCATACATGATGAAGAAAAGCACCAGAGTTTAAAAGATATTAAACTCTGTTTAAATTTTAGAAGGCTGTGGAGGACAGTGGGAGCCCAAATTCCATCTGCAGATTATGTTATCAAATTAGGCCTCTGACAGATCCCCTCAAGCTATGAGTGAGAGATTCAAAGAGCTATACTATCAGACAGTAATTGTGGTAAATTTGATTATGGTGGATCAAAGTATGGTATAGTATGACACTTGATCAACTGACCTCCTGCTTGGCTCAACCTGAATTTGCCCTAGGCTCAAATTTTCTCACTTGTTCCAAAACACATTTCTTCTATGGCTTTAAAAAATGTTGCTGGTGGTCTTTTCTTTGTTGTGTTCTATATTTATTTTATTATTGTTGTCTTTTTTCTGTGTTTCTGAATATGGGAGGTGGAGGGAGCACTAGAATTGATTGTGATGATATATATGCAATTCTATTAAAAAGTGACTTAACAATTGAAGTGTATGGTATGTGGTATCAAGGAAATTATTTTTTTTAAAGAAACCAAATTTGATCGTTATTTCACATGGGTGAAGGGGGAAAAGATCTTGCTTAAGATACATTGAGTTTATGTTGATGGTGGTGGAATATTTTGGAAAATTTCTCTAGTCCAGGTAGACTAGAGAAACAAATTCATAAATGCGCATATGTATATAAGGGAGAGGTTTATATACAAGAGGAATGGAACATTGAGAAAGCATCCAAGCCAGTCCAGTTCAGTTCAAGTTCATAAGTCCGATATTAGCTTATTTGTTAGATACCAATCCATAAGTTCTCTTCAGTCTCACGAAGCACATGCAATGATGCCAGGACAATCACAGGCCAGTGTGTGCAGAATCTCGTGTATCCACGGTGGTAGAAGCATCTCAGCACTGGCAAGAGTCTCTGTGGTTTTTCTGGCTTCAGAGGTCTGGTTCCATCAGGGTAGGCCCATGTGGCTTCTCTTCCGAGGAGTCTAACGGGGAACCAACCTTCTGTTTTGTCAACTGCAATGTCTCCCAAGGACTGAGTCTTGTGTCTTGATAATAGAGTGTCTCCAAGAGGGGAAATACCGTGGGAGTTCCCAAAATTCTCAGGAGAAAGTCATGCCCACACAGAGGTCTCATTGGCTATCTCCAGATTGACAGGATAGACTCCACCTCTACACACCTAATCAAATTGTCACCAGAGTACATGATTGCCACAGATATCATTAATTGTTGTATAATAGGAAAAGTATAAAAATGGCACAGCATTATACACGTAGACGTTGCTGAAGTGGATACTTTTTTGTTGTGTATATATATATATATATATATATATATATATATTTGCCCCAATTAAAAAATAATTACACATATAGCATGAATACAAGGAAGAAGAAAATATTCTAAAATTGAATGTGATAAAAATTGTCTAACTCTTCTTGATATGATTGAATTATTGAATTCAATGATTTGTGGCTGAAGTATCAATAAAGCTGTTTAAAAGAAAATAATAGAATAAATTTTATGAACTGAAGATAATAAAATTAATAAGTGCATATTTCTTGGACTAAGTGAATGAAGTCAGATATTTGCTCCTTAATTTTGCTTCTTTATTTCTTTCATCCGTGTATTTTATATATGCATAATTTCATGGTACCAAATGCTTTTCCATGTCCTGGAATAAAAACAAGATGTGGTTTGTTTCTTATTTTACCCTTTATGTTCAATTCATTTATATAAACAAATCATTGAAATACAGCATCAAGCTTCATTATGAAAAAATATTCCAGACCTGTAGAATGTAGTTGCAAAAAGGTCCCACATTCCCTTATCTCTAAATTAGGAGATGATGAAAATCCAAGGAGAGGCCTCTTTCAAAATGTTTTCAATTGAGCAGTTCATGCCTACAATATGCAGCTTAGAATAGCAAATGGGATATAGATTAATGACAATATTAGCAGTCTATGTTGAATCAGAACTCAGTACGTCACATAAATTTGTACACCAAGAAACATTTAATTCATTACATTGAGCAATGTTCCATGGGTGTCATTTCTCCAACTCTGACAGAACTAGGAAGCCATATTTCATGAAAAATAATAATTTGGTTGATAAGTATTTTAGATATATTTTTAAATTATTTTATTGGGGGCTCATACAACTGTTAGCACAATCCATCCATACAGCCATCATATGCAAAGCACATTTGTACCTTTGATGCCATCATCGTTCTCAAAACATTTTCTTTACACTTAGGACCCTGATATTAGTTTCTCTTTTTTCCACAACCCCCTCGCAGCCCCTCCCGGATGCTTGAGAATTTATAAACTATTATAATTTTGTCTTGATGAACACTTTCTGATGTATCCCTTCACCCACTTCCCCGTTATCCACACCCCAGGGAGGAGGTTATGTGTAGATCCTTGTAAACGGTTCCCCCTTTCTATTTCACCCTTCCTCCATCCTCCTTGTGTAGCCACTTTCCACACTGGTCCTAAAGGGATCAAGTGGCCTGGATACCACATGTTTCTGGTCCTGTCTATACCAGTGTACATCCTCCCACCCAAACGGATTTGTAAGGTAGAATGGAGATCATGATTGTGGGAGGGAGGAAGCATTTTAGAGCTAGAGGGAAGATGCATATTTCATTGTTGCTACACTGTACCCTGACTGGCTCATCTCCTACGCACAACCCTTCTATAAGGGGATGTCACTTCCCCTGTAGATGGACCTTGAGTTCCCAATCTGCATTCCCTCTCATTTATAATGATAGAATTTTTAGTTCTTGGATGCCTGATACCTGATCCCTTTGATGCCTCCTGTTCCCTCTTACTGGTGTGCTTCTTCTATGTGGGATGTTTTGCTTCTGATGGCCACGTGTTTAGCTTCAAACTTTTAAGACCCCAGATGCTATATCTTTTGAAAGCCAGGTGTCATCAGTTGTCTTCACCAAATTTGCTTATGCATACCTTTTTCTTCAGTAGTCATATCAAGAAGGTGGGCATGCCATGATATGATTTTTGTTCTTGATGCCTGATAACTGCTTCCATTGATACTTTGTGGTCACACAGGCTGGTGTGCTTCTTCCCTGTGGGCTTTGTTGCTTCTAAGTTATATGGCTGCTTGTTTATTTTCAAATCTTTAAGACCCCAGATGCTGTATCATTGGTAGCTGGGCACCATCAGCTGTCTTCACCACATTTGCTTGTGCATACATTGATTGTGTCTGGAAGTTGAACATCAAGGAATGCCAATTTAATTTAACAAAGTGTTCTTGCATTAAGGAAGTACTTGAGTGGAGGTTCAATGTTCATCTGCTGCCTTAATATTAACCTTTCAGTATACGCACATAAATCCCTGTCCCCATCATCATATCTAGGTATATTTATCTATGTTCATGCCTGTATTTAGACCTCTGTAAATGGTCTTTGCCTCCTAGTTCTTTTCTCTATTTCCTTTTGCTTTCGTCCTGTCTCACCATCATTCTTATCCTTCATTTGCTTTTCAGTAATTTCTCTCCATTACATTACTCTTGATCAATTCCTATCAGGCCTTGTACACCACCCTTGCCACTGAATTTTGATCACTTGTTTTTCCCTTGTCCCTGGGATGGTCAAAACATCCTCCTTTCCCTTTAGGAATCCCTACTGGCATAATGGTTAAGCTTTCAACTGCTAACTGAAAGTTGGGTGAGCTGAACCCACCAAGTGTCTAGATACAACATCTTTGAGATCTGATGAGCTAAAGATTCACAAACCATACAAGCAAATCACCCACTGCCATTGAATCAATTTTCACTTACTATAACCCTATATTTCTGGATAATCTGAATCTATAAACTTCCTGAAAACTAACAGCCTAATCTTTTTCTAATGTAAGGACTGGTGAGTTTGACAGATGAGGTTGTCATTAGCAGCCCAGTGACTGGAATCCTTAGAAAAGCACATGGGGCAATTTCACTCTGTCATATGGGTTTTGTATGAGGTGAAATCAGCACATAACCATAACAAGAGCTGTTAGATATTGCACAATCCAGCTCTGAACATTAGATAGGCATAACATAATTCTCTGCTCTTATTTGTAATGAATTGAGTGACAATCCTTCCATTGATGATCGCCACACAACGATCTTTTATAAAATAACAGTACCTTTCCAACATTTATCCTATTTTCAGTCTGACATATTTGAGCAATTTGGGAAAAATAAGTTTTATACTTACTAGTTACATCGGCCCATTTTAGTAGTACTTACTGATGCTAATAACTTTGTGTCAAATTGGTGCTAGTGGCAATAAAACAGCAGAAAGCTCATGAAACTCCCTCCACATAGTCTGTAAGAGAAGGTCAAATATTTAAACAAATAACTGTTCTACTATGTAATAAGTGATGCAAAGAGTAAATTAGATGAGATCAAAGCTCTCAGTAAGAGCAGTTAGCCTAGGCTAGATGATTGCAAATGTGTTTAGTCAGGGTCCTGACTATAAATAGAATACAATTAAAATGGCAAATTGAATTTGAAGGGAGGAACTACTTCCAGAGATGTAGATAGGGTTGAGAGGATCAACAGAAGAGCTGATGCCCTCAGAAACTACTGAAAGCAGCAGATCATTACAATCCATATGACTAAAGGAGCAATTGGAGAAAATAGTTACCCAGACTTGTACAAGTTGGTATCAGGAAGCTGTATTCATGTGGGGAGTCGCCCATTAACAGGAAATTATATCTAGATCAAGAAGAAAACAAAGATAAAACACCTCAATTCCTCGGTCCCTCAAACACCACTAAGGCAAGGGAGTCCAGTTCACTTCGTATGAATGGATCAGGTTTTCAAGACACGGAGTAGTACCAATGGATGGAGAATAGACAGAGATGAAGTGAAGTTATTGATAATTGGTGACAAAGAAAATAACTTGGACAGAGGCTTCTAAGAAGTGACATCTTATCAAAATTTGAAAAATGAGTAAGAGCTTGCCACAACAGAAATAAATATTGTCCCAACACACAATATATCTTTTTTCTTCTCAATCTTTAAAAAACACAATAATAAATAAAACATATTGTCAAAAAGCATAGATTATTTTCTTAGACAAAGAATATCAAATTGTGAAGCTTTTTTTTCTTAATACATCCTCCATATAATTATGTACTTATGAGGAGGTGGTATTTTCATCTACCTCACCTTCCCAGAAGAATTCTGTGTTCTTCAATTTACAAAACATTAAAGTAGTAATTCTGATATTTTCAAGAAACTCCCATTGTGTTCCTGTTCAATGTTCTTTTATTTTTGAGAACAAAAATGAGGGTGTGGGGTAGGATCGGGACAGCAGAGTGATTAGAATAACATTTTTAAAAACTCTCATGCTAACCTCAAACAGGGGTGCAATTTTGTGCTGGGGCAAAAATACCTTAGCATAGATTTCGTGGGATTTTTTTCACATTAATTCAGTTTTTTTCATTCCTTACATTGTTTTTCATAATAAACTCTCATGATCATCATGTGTACTCCAGAAGGATCAACAAAAATCACTTTTTTGGAATCAGGGAGAAATCACTACAAACTTCTGAGCTGACCTCCCTGCCTTGAATTTCTTGAGTCCAGTTGAATCTTCTCAGAAGCGATAGTTTTGATCGGACCATTCTTTAAGGAAATTGTAGGGTATAGAAAAGATTCCATGTCAAATATAATTTAAGGAGAACAGTTGTTGTTACAGAGCCCTTAGCATTAAAAACATAAGTAGATTCATTTTATGAAAGTCTCTCACACCCTGTAAAATCTAGTTAGTTATTCTTCCCTTTTGACTAACTCACCAAAGAACTCCTGCAGACACAGGAACCAATCTCAGTCTGAGCAAAATTTTCCACTTTGGGTAACATTTCTCAACAAAACTGTAGTAGAGGACTGATGCAACTGAACTGTGTGTACCCTTGTACAAGGGCTAACCACCAGATGTGTTTTTGTACATGGTTGCTTGCAGGCGCCTATAAAACCAGCTCTGACTAAGTTCTGGCCTGCTTGCTCCTCTGTGAAGGCTGAGACAGTCCCTGCACACGTAATAAACTCTTCTCATTGGACATTTTTCAGAGCCTGAGTGTGTTCTATCTCATGGGCTACAACATTTATTTCTTATAAGAGACAAATATAGACACGTCATCTGCATGAGGGAGGCCATTAGTGTGAGGGTAAAATGGCATCCAATGGTTTGTTGAAATACAGAGCTCTAAAAAAAAACATGGGAGAGCATAGGCAATTGTAACAGAAGCATGATTTGGCAAATAAATATATCACTGCTTCAAGTGGGACTAGGGAAATAGGACTAGAACCATGATCGGAACCCTTACATTATGTTATATGGGTTTGCAAGATTGATCCAGGGTCCCCTGATTAAGGCATTCAAAATAAGACTGATCGGACATAACTCCTGCCTATACAACCCCACTTACTGTTCCCATATTGGTGATTGCCATAGGCTGAGCGGTAAGTGGTGGAGGTAATCAACTTGCCAAGGCACTCAACCTGAAAGTATGATTGTCTACATCCTCAATTAATAATCAGGATGATCAGTGGAAGCTTAATCTCTGTGGGAACTCAGCAAACAGAGTTTGGGCTCTCACTGTTTTTTGGAAAATGAGGTATTCACAATTTAAGCACTTAAACAGGAGACCAGGAATTTTGGAAGAGAAGTACTTGGCCAAATCACTGGGAAAGATCCATAATTGTACTCACTCCAAATAAAGCTGACACAACACAATGCTCAAATTATGGAACAATATCAGTGATAACACATACTAGAACTATCAAAGGTTCAGGCTCAATTCAGAAGAGGTAGTGAAACAGGATAACATTGCTGATGACAGATGGATCTTGGATGAAAGCATAGTGCATCATCAAGGTATTTACTTACATTTGTTTGACTATGACAGGCATTTGACTGTGTGGCTCACAACAAATTATGGATAACCTTCAAAGAATGAGAACGTTGGCACAGTAAATTGTGTTCCTGTGGAAACTGTATATGGATCAAGAGATGGTTGTGAAAATAGAAGGGAAGAGTGCATAGTTTAAAATCAAGAAAGGTGTGCCACAGGGTTGTATCTTTTCACCCTACTTATTCAACAAGTATGCTGAATAAACATCAAAGAAATTAGATTACATGAAGAAGAATGTGGCAGTGGGATTGGAGCAAGTCAAACTAACAACTGTGATATGCAAATGATATGAGCATAGTTGCTGAAAGTGAGGACCGGCAGCCCATGAGGATGAAGACAAAGGATTGCAGCCTTCATTATGTATTACAACTCAAAGCAAAACAGACCCAAATCCTCAAAACTGGACCAATACATGGCATCATGAAAAATGAAGAAAATATTAAAGTTATCAAGAATTTCTACTTGTAGGTCCACACTCAATGCTCATTCAGCCAAAAGATAAAAAGTCAAGTTGCATTGGGTAAAGCTGCTGGCTGCACAAGACCTCCTGAGAGTATTGAAAAGGAGAGACACTATTTTGAGGACTAAGGACTGAGGTGTGTCTGACCCAAGTCATGGCATTTTTAGAAACTTCAGATGCATGTGAAATTGAATATTGTGTAAAGAAGATTGATGAAGAACTGATGTATTTTGAATTGTGCTAGATAGGAATATTGAAAGTACCCTGGATGGCCAAAAGGACAAGCTGACCTGTGTTGGAAGAAGTATGGCCTGGGTGCTCCTTAGAGACAATCCTATATACTTTGAAGGGCAGCAAAAAAAAAAAAGAAGAAGAAAAAGAAGACCCTCAAAAGAGATTGATTGGCACAGCAGCTTTAACCTTGGGTTCATGCATGGAAATAATTGTGAGGACAGTGCAGGACTAGACAGAGTTTCATGCTGTTGTGTATAAGGTCGCTGTGGATTGCACCAAATAGCAACAATACTATAAACTGTTTGATAACATGACGATGTTGAGTACTATGATCATGCAGTATTATTGGTCTGATTTGTAATAACTATATCCCTGTGTTAGTTAGGGAGGGTTGACTGGAGAAACAAATCTAGTGACACTCATATGTATAAGAGAGAACTTCAGATAAATAAGTAACTATATATCAAGAAAGCATCCCAGCCCAGTCCAACTAAATCCCATAAATCTGATACTAGTCAATAATTCAATTTTCTGACTCACACAGGGAAATGCCATGATGCAGAATGCTGAAAGATCACTGGCTGGTGTGTGTAGAGTCCTGTGGATCCTAGATCCATTGAAACACCATGGTAGGGTACCAGCAACTCTCAGGGTGACCATAAGAGTCCCAGCAAGTAGGAAGGCAGAGTGACAGTAAGCAGTTCCCAGGGTCTGCCTTATAAGGAAGTCCCACCATGAAGGAGATAGCATCAAACTGTGGTCTTATTGACTGGTTGGATTTCAGCCCTTCACTTTTATTTTATATTTATTTATTTATAATTTTATTGGCATTTCTTCCACACACTATACAATTCAATAGCTCAAATATATCAAGAAGAGTAGAGTCATTAGCACAGTCAATGTTTGCTATAATGTTCTTCCTTGTATTCATTATTAGTGTAATTATCATTTTTTAACTGTGGAAAAAGTTTGCACAATGAAATATTCTGCAAGTCAATGCCTTCTACGTTTACATTTCAGTGTTATTGGTTATGCTTGGTTATGTAAACATTATTGATATCTTTTTCCGAATTATTCCACTACCACTAATATAACCTCAATGACTCCATTCACTCATGGTAGCCATTGGTCAACTTCTGTTTCTTCCTTTCTTTAGTACTTTACTTGATATAAAATTCATGTATAATTTATTCGCATTGCAAATTCACGTTTAAAAAGAGTTGTATACCCATCACCATAAACAGTTCTAGAGTTTCCTACCCCCTCCTATATTCATTGCTTGCACCTCCATTTCCTCACCTTCCCCCTCCCTGCCTTGGTAAACCCTTGCATCAGTTGTTATCTCTATTCATCCATTCCATCTATGTTTTATAAACTGGGAAACATAACATAAACAATTTATAAAAAGCAAAGCAGAAAGGGGTAAGTATAAAATGATCCTAATATAAAGATAAAAATCAAGACTAAAAAGGAAACAACCACCAGCGGTATTTTAAAAACCAGAGAAGAGATTTAGGTTGAGGAACAAAAAAGCAATAGTTTAGAGTAGAGTAAATTTAGGTTAAGTCAAGAAGGAGATAGATTGACCAAATATATTATATCATAGTTTGACCACCATGCACCAGTTTACAATAGTCTCTGTCAGTAAAGCTGTTCAAGTCCCTCTCCCGGGGCCAGAGAGGATCTTCCAGAGGCTAAATCTGAGTAGATACTCAACGTATGGATGTTGGGCTGCCACTGTCCTTCATAGTCTTCATCAAATTTTGTGCTCACAATTTAAGCTCTGACATTTTTCTTTTCATCATATTTGGATTTCATAATTATCATCTTTGGAACCCAAAAGGCTCGTGTGAGTCTTTCATGTGAACTGAGATAGCTGCTTGTTTGCATACAAGCCTTTAAGACCCTAGACATCATTCCAATTGATAGTTAGGCACTACTGCTTTCTTCACCACACTTTGCTGTAGCTACCATATCTTCACTGATCTCTTCATGAGGGCAAGGACCAGAACATGACCATGTTTAAAGAACTAACCCTTCTTGGATTATAGGTAGAATTAAGTGTGAGCCCGGGATTCATCTGTTTGTCTGCGTGTTATGAATTACTCTGATTTACTTTGGTGGTCATATTATTGCAGTGGTTCTTAACCTAAGGGTCATGACCCCGTTCACAGGGGTCACCCAGTTTGTAACAATAGGACAATTGCAGTTATGAATTAGTAATGAAAATAATTTTATGGTTGGTGTTCACCACAGAATGAGGAACTGTATACAAATGTGGCCTTAGGAAGGTTGAAAACCACTGTATTATTGTTAGGTAGCAGAATAGGGATACATGGGTGAAGACCCCAATAGAGGGGGCTGGAAGAGAATCAGGTGAGACGTAGCCATCCATAAAGACTTTAACTGGGCATAGTCCAACTCAGCCCCCGCCCCTCCCAAGCCAGGTGAATGGCACATCTGGGCAGCCCTAAATAGGCCCAGGGGAGCTTGATGCAGCCAATGGGGTCGAACAATACCATCAACCATACCTCCCAGCCAGAGGCATTAAATATACCTTGGCAGCAAGATGGTGGCCCTTTTTTTCTTCATTTTCCCCTTAATCAGGTGTCCTCAAACAAGGCCTGTGGGCCACATGTGGCCCACCTAGGACGTTTATCCAGCCATCCGGTGTTCTTGCCGCCACTGCTGCCCTGCTTAACCTGCAGTGAATTTGTTGATGTTTTTTTGTTTTGTTTTGTTTTTTTAACTATAGTCTGACCCTCCAATGTTCTGCGGGACAGTGAACTGGCCCCCTGTTTGAAAAGTTTGAGGATCCCTGCAGAGGGCTCCTGGGCCCACTGGGCTCTGCCGCAATATCTCTGGGTTTAGGTTACCACGTGAGGGTGAACAATCCCACAAGGTTGCCCACATTCACTTGTGAGCCCCAGCGTGGCTTACACATGGTTTGGCATGCTTCCCTGAAGTAGTACCTACTCTTGAGACTGCAAAACCAGAAACTTTCTCTGTCCTTTATAAAAACCCACTTGGATCACAAAACAGGTTTTGACATGAATTCTTGTTCCTGTGAAGAGAAGAACTGGGGATTTCACCTGAGAACTCTTACAGTATGGCCAAAACAAGAACAAGAACCAAATAAGGCAGAAATGAAGAGAGAAATGAAAAGGGGAGAAACAGCACAAAGTAGCAAAAGATAAAACAACACAAACAAAAAAGGGAAACTGTCAAGCATCCCCCTGTGGTATAAGGCGATCGCTTTAATAGCATCAACATTGTGTCTAATGGTGATATGAGGAGTTTATAAGAGTACAGTCCAAAAAAAAAAAAGTACAGTCTAACTGCAAACTGCAATCCATGAACTATTTCTTTTGATCCATTGATTTCTATTGAAATCATTGATTTCTTGATATATTGAGCTCTGTTTACACTAAGCATATCCCTGCCATTTTATACTCTCTAAGTTGACATAAAAGTATCTAACTACCACAGTGGCTTTTCTATGAATGCTTGTAATTAAGGAATTAAAGGTGAGGCCTGACGATGTATATCTCCACATGGATACCTAACAACCTGAGTCTCATCTTATATCCACTTGGCATTTGTAGAGGTATATGTTTTCATGTATTTCCTTATATTTTCTTAGTGCCAGATTTCATATTCCCAAAACTTGCAAATAGGGGTGGATGTGCAATACTTCTATATGCTTTCTATCTTAATAGCATTTTTTATACACAGCAATCTCTTTCTGCAATTTTTTTGTTTATTTCAAGATGAGACATTGAGTTATTATTTTCTTTTTAAATAGTGCTAGATTTGGTAGAGGGTGGGAGTTTTTGAGTGTGTAGGTGGGGGGGGAAGTTTGTGTTAATGAGTTAAGAGAATGGAGGTGGATAAACAGTCTTTCTGAACATAAATGAAAAAAACTTTGCTGGTTGCTAAGGCACATAGAATCTCTAAGGGTCGGGTGGTAATTCCACTCTGCATCGCAGCCCTGGCCTTCTGTTGCTTGCTTTGAAAGCCAACTTGATTTAATTTACAGGAAAGTAAACACTATGTCATTTCTCTCCAAATAGTCCCTCCAATTTTTCCACTCTTCTTGAATTTAGTATCACATACTTTTTAAGGGAAAACACACAGAGAAGAAAATTCCAGTGTTCAATGGTCTTAAGAGAAAGCCTGAGTAAGTTAATGACTACAATATATATGCTAATACAGCTTTTTGCATCTTCTTACGGTCAATTGTATTGAATTGTTTAGAAGAATGAAACCTCTTGACTTCTTTGCAGCAGTACCTGGAATATTCAGTGCTTCTCTAATGATAAGTTTATGGACTGAATGATAATACTAATCACAGGAAAAATAAAGTGTGTATAAAGATATTAATATAAACTATAAGCCTACTCTTACACTCAATAACAACGAGCACCACAGATAGTTTCTACAGAATTAGGAGCATGTGGCTAGCCACAACAGAATATAATAATTTCAATTATGAAGTGTTATAACTGGGTATCTCCCACCCTCCACCTAGGAGCTCAAAAAACTTCCTTGAGAAGGTCAACAATGACTTAAAAACAAAGATGCTAAGACAAGGTGACAGAAAGCTAGATTATTGAAACAGAATAGCCAGAATGGAAATAATCAGCACATTCATGTATTATGAAGAATGTAACTAATATCATTGAACAATTTATGTAGGAATTGTTGCATGACCTAATATGCTGTGAAATAGTCCACCATAAACAAAATAAATATTGCTTTTTAAAACCAGAAAGGTGAATCATTCTTGGGGTTACATTGTTTTATTTTAAAAAATATTTTAATAAATTGTGCTATTTCTGTTCATCGGTATTATGGACTAAAGTGTGTGTTCCCAAACTGTGTGTTGGAATTCTAGCCCTTACACCTGTGTATATAATCCTATTTGATGATAATATTTTCTCTATTAGAAAGTACTCAAATAGGCTCTGCTCTAAATCTAATCCCATCTATATTAGAGCTTAAATACTAAAACATTTGGGTTGTGGAAGGCTGTAGCTTACAGTTGGAGCTCTAACTCTGTTTTTGAGTCTGGATATTCGAAACATTAACCAGCAATATAAAAATCTTGGTCATAGTGGGTTAAATTTTAGGCTGTAAACCTCAACATAAACAGTTCAGAACCACTAGCAATTCCACCAGAGACGCCTATAAAATATCACATCCTCAGAAACTCACAGAGATAGTTATACTCTCTCTTTTGGGGTCTCAGTGAGGTAGGATCAACTCAAGGGCAGCGAGCTTGAGTTATGTAGGCAGAATGTATTTGAAAGTAATTATAACTTCCCTAACCAGCTCAGAGAACTCAAGTGGACACATCTGTTATGATGTACAGATGCCAGGAGCACCTGTTCATTAGTCTTATACTGACCATCAAGTAGCTAAATTGTTGAAGGGCATTACCACCAATCCTATAATTTTTCTAATCTGCAGTAGTCCTGCCTATGACTGTGATGAATTTACCTGATACCATCATGATTTTGTGAGGACTTCCTTTGATTTCTATGGACTATATTAGCCACTTGGCTTTGAATACTTTGGGCACAATTGTAGCCTCATGGTAATAGTCTTTCTTCTCTGGATGACTTTTCCCCCAGTTTAAGAATTAGCCATAAAGTTTCTGTTTTAGTCTGGGTAGACTAGAGAAACAACTTCATAGGCACACATATGGATATAAGCATAAGGTTTATATACAAAAGGAATGGAACACCGAGAGAGTATCCCAACCCAGTCCAGTCCAAAGTCACAAGTATAATACTAGCCCAGATGCCTGACACCAGTCTCCAAAGTCTCCCTCTGATTCATGAAGTCACAGGCCAGTGGGTGCAGAATTCCGGCACTGTCAGGGGTCTCCCCATGGTTCCTCACTGTGTTAGTCCGGGTAGACTAGAGGAACAAATTCATAGACACTCAAATGGGTGTAAGGGAAGGTTTATATACAAAAGGAATGGAACACTGAGAAAGCATCCCAACCCAGTCCAGTTCAAAGTAATAAGTCTAATATTAGCCCATATGCCTAATACCAGTCTATAAAGTCTCCTTCTAACTCACAAAGTCACAGATCAGTGGGTGTAGAATCCCAGCGCTGGCAGGGGTCTCCCCATAGCTCCTCACTTCCAGGGCTCAGGGTCCATCAACAGCATCCAGTGGTGGCAGAAGCAACTCAGCGCTCACAGGGATCTTCATGTGACTTCTCCAGCTCCAGAGATCTGGCTCCATTAGGGCAAGGCTGTGTAGCTTCTCCTCCGGCTCCTACAGCTCCTTGGAAGCTGCCATCTTGTCCTGTCCATAATTCATCATCTCAGAGACTGACTCCCAAAAACTGGGGAGATGGCCTCTCATAAATATCGTGAGATTTCCCAGAAGTCTGAGGAGAAAGCCATGCCCACACAGAGGCCTGAAAGGCTATCTCCAGATTAACAGGCTAGACTCCACCCCTACATCCCAATCATGAAATTGGCAGAATGAATACATGACTGCAACAGTATCTATAAAATATGTTTGCAAGTGATTTCCCCTAGAACATTGCTGAGTTATAAAAAGAGTAGATTAGACAAAGAAGATCATGCTTGGTACAATACACGCAATACAGACTCACAGCCATCAAATTGATTCCAACTCAGAGGGACTCTATAGGACAGGCTAAAAATCCCTTTGTGGATTTCTGATGCTATAACTTTGGGGGAGTAGAAAGCCTCATCTTTCTCTGAAGGAAAGTCTGGTGAGTTTGAACTGCTGACCTTATTGCTAGCAGCCCAATACATAGCCAGTATGCCACCAGGGCTCCTTTGATAAAATGGAGGGCCAGCTAAAAAGAGGAAGACCCTTAACAAGATGGAATGACACAATGACTACAATAATGGGTTTAAACATAAAAAAATTTTGGAGAATGACACATGACCAGGCAATGTTTTGTTCTGTTATATAGTGTCCCTATGAGTCAGAAATAACCCTAACAATAACAATGGTGTAAAATAATGTATGTGAGTGTGGTGTGCGTGTGCTTCCATTTCCCCTTCTAAGAAACAGATCACAGCTTGTACAAAACCTATAGTGTTACCAAGAGTTAAATGCTGCCATTTTCTTCATATTAAAGCATTTACATGAAATTTGCAACCCAGATGAATTTTCTATCTTGGATTGCTCTTTAATGGCCTTCAAGTGCTTCTCTAGACTGAAATTTCACTAAAAATTTCAATTTTTAGAAAACCCAGATGTACATGGTCAGCACTCAATAATTAACTTCTAAATGACACACTCCTTCAGATGAATTCTTTCCATTTTGGAAGTTTCAACTATAACATTGCTGTCATAGAGACAAACATATTGGAACTATCCTATCATATTTCTCCTTTATAGATTGAATACTGGAAGCCTTTGAAGGAGCAAAAAGCCTCTGTTCTTCTGCAGGACTCCATGATGCAAGGAGCATTGCCTCAGGGAGAATGGTCTTTGCTCAGAGCACGGAGTTGACAGGCATCACTCCAAGAACATAAAATGCCCCAGTTCAATAGTCAGTGAGCCTTGATTTCAGACGCAGAGATCCTCCAAGAGTCCTGAGGGTGAGCAACAACGTGGAGTTTTCATCTTCAGTGAAAAAAGTATCCAGCTGTATCCCACAATCCACTGAACACTTACACTAGCTGCAGGCCCGTGAATGCGATAGGCTCCCGTGCTGGGTTGCCTTCGAGTCAAACACCTGTCAGGGCAATGAGGACAAGAAGTATAGTCACTCTCCTATCTCCTCACATATGTATCAGAGGGGAAATAAAATTTTAATAAGAACTTAAAAATTGCAAGGGACATTTTTTATTAAACATGCAAATAATCATCAGAAATTTCCATAGAAAGCACTCAAGAAGATGTCAGGAAAATGTCACCATTTGAGATGAGCACAATGTATCTTTCCAAGAATTTGAAAGCAACAGTTATGTTTTATGTTAGAAAATGTATAATCTATATGGATGAGCTTTAAGTTGGCTGTGCTCTGGAAGTGCATGTCTGTCTTCCTTGAAGGAGTTAAAGACCCTTTGACATTCTTTTCAGTCAAAATCTTTTCGGCCCTGAATCTACGCAGGAACTGATTCTTTGCTCTCCAGAGTGCTCAGCCATTTCACTTTTAGAAATTAATTTGTTCCACTATAAATCAATTCCAGGTTGATATGTTGAGTAGAAAAACTTATAATCCTGTGAAATATCTCTCAATGTATTTAGCCATCAAGTGGTTGAGCACTATTACCATAGCAAGGACACTATCACTGAGGTGGAGAAACCAGGCTTCTAGAGCTAGAGTACTGATCTAATCCCAGCAACTGAGGTTGATGGCCTCAAATGATCTAAATCAAGCAGGATCTATATGCTTGATAAATGACACTGTGTTAAACAAACCAGGAAACTTTATTTAATCTTGAAAACAATTTTACATGATATAACAGAAATGAAACAATGCTGTATAAAATGAGTGCACTACTGGCAAAACTGGCAAAACAGGAGTTTTTTTATGATATTCATATTGTCAAAGTTTTATCTCTGTGGCAAAATGAAGTTTATTCAAAATTTAGTCTAAGAGTTTTGTTAAATGAAAATATATAAATTTCCTTATGTATCAGTACAAATATTTCTCTAATAGAATTTCATCTTTTAGAAATCATCCTTAAATTTTGTGAATGGTATTTTCTAAACAGGTATTAAAAAATTCCCATATCTGTGTAGAATTTATGTTATCAGAGAGTTAGAAAGACAAACGTTGGGATCCATGTATTCCCAGAATTTTGAAAATTGAAAGAGTTAACTAGACTTTAAATGATCTGTTGAATATCACTATTATCTTGGTGACAGAATCAGGAGGAATATTTGAGATTAGGGTGTATTCGTTGAGCATTTACTATGCTGCCATTTTATGTGCCTAACATGCATTAACTTCTATAAAAACCGCAACCATCTAAGGCGGTGTTTGTCATTGTCACATGGCACAAATGAGGAAACCGAAGCACACGGAGGGGAAGAGATTGCCCAAGGGTTGCACTACCAAGAACCAAGAAGTTTGACTCCAAATCTTACACTCCTAAAAATTACACTTTTCTGATAGCTTTAAAGTGAGCCAGAAATATGTGCAAACCATAAATGTAAGACTGGATTGGGGTCACACACTTAAACATCACCCTAATCTAAGAACAGTTAGTTCTAAAGACGTGACCTTCTCAATACTTGCTCTCATGAAGAGATGACTGAGGATGTGGGTGCTATAGCAAAATGTGGTAAAGAAACCAAATGGGGCCTGACATCAGAATAACATCGGAGATATTAAAAGTTTGCCTGCAAACAAGCAACCATGTAATTACCATGAATTAAGTCCATATGGAAGAAACACACCAGCCTGGGTCATCCAAGGATTGTAAATAATAAAATTCAAATCCGGAGGAGGGAAAAGTATGAGAGCTTAAATTATGAACACCTGGTTCTCATAAGGCTCTATCTGACAGTGGTAGTGCAAAATCCGTTTTCAGTGTCCCCACTTGGTTTAAGCCTCCACTAAATTTCTTCTGACCATAGCCCAGGGATGTAAATAGCCTTGCTAACAGATAGAAAGCATTGCAAAGTCAATTATGGAAGATGTAGTTAGGTTAAAATAAAACACCTTATCATTTGATCTCCCTTTTGACCCATTTTAAAGTTCCAGTTTTTAATAGTTTCTGCTTTCTTTTCAATTGAGGTTTTTACCTGTTTTATTTTATCATTGTTATTTTGTTTTTCTGCTGTGTTTTGAATTGCTTTCTGTATACTAGATCTGGGAAAGGTAATTCTATGGAGATATGTCTGAATTAATAATTACCTAGGGGCATGGCAACATGGAGGTTATGCATTGGGCAGTAACTTTGAGATCTGCTGTTCTGCTCCAAAGGAGAAAGATGAGGCTTTCTACTCCTCTAAAGGGAAAAGGCAATGATTGGAGAATAATAACAGCAGCAGACACGTGAAAGTGCTTGGCGCAGTATGTTTATTTATGTATTGTGAAAAATGATGTATGAGCCCACAATCAAATGATTTCTAATTAAAAAAATCATAGAAGCCCTTCCTAAGCCAAAATATTGACTGTGTAATGTGGCAGTCATGTACTCATGTCAATTTCAGGATTGGGAGTGTTGGGGTGGAGTCTAGCCTGTCAATCTGGAGATAGCCAATGAGACCTCTGTGTGGGGTCTCTTGAGAATTCTGCGAAATCTTGCAGTACTTTTAGTCCCTTGGAGATGCTCTACTGACAAGTCACAAGGCTGATTCCGTGTGAGCCATCCTGGAGGAGAAATCACATGGAACCTTAATGGAACCAGAACTCTGAAGTCAGAAAAGCCACATAGAGACTCCTGCCAGTGCTGAGATGCTTCTACCACCATGGATTCACAAGACTCTGGTCCAACTGGCCGGTGATTGTCCTAGTGTCATTGCGTGTGCCTTGGGAATCTGAAGAAGACTTTATAGACTGGTATCGGACATATGGGCTAATATCAGACTTGTGGACTTGGACTGGATTAGGTTGGGATGTTTTCTCAACGTTCCATTCCTCTTGTATATAAACCTCTTCCTTATATAAAAAAAGAGTTACTGCACATTAGGAAAGTCACAAGGGTGGTTCTACTCTATCCTATAAGCTCATTAGTTGGAATCAATTTGATGGTAGTGAGTTTGCTTTTAGGTTTAGGGGAGTGACAGGGGAAAGTGAGGAAAATGGGAGATAAAAGCAATGAGTATAAGAAAGTAAACGTATACTTAAATTGATTGTGGTGATCACACAACTCAATAAAACTGAACAATTGAAATGTGTGATATATTTGAAAATTCACTATCATATCATTCTAAAATACTGGTTTTAAAATTTAAAATCACAGTATTTTAAGGAGGTCATTTTATTCCATCTATTTATTGAAAAATTTATAGCTAATTATTTTTTACCCAGTCTTATTTACTTGCATATAATAGAGCTCACTGATTTGTAATGTGTGATCAGATCCATTTTGAAAAACATAGACTCTTGTGCAGCCACCATGACAATGAAGATATTTAAAGTTTGCATTGTATATCACACAATTATTTCGTGTCCCATTGCGGTCAGTTCCATTGTCCCAGGCTACTTAGATCCACTGATTTGCTGTTTGTCAAAAGAGCATGATTTCCCTAGAATTTCATACAGATTAAATCAACAAATGTATTATTATTTGTGTCTATCTTCTTTCAATTTACATAATGATTTTTAAATGTGTACATACAGTTGCACACATGAATAGTTTTTTTCTTTTAATTGCTTTTTTACATGCTAAAAGTGGGATAGTCCCAGGATCTTCATCAAACATGAGATGATGAAGAACCAAGTCCTGCTTCTTTGAAACTATAGCTCCCTGTATTTCTATGTCATATACATGTTTTTTTTTCCTCACTTGGTCTTAATGGTATAATAACTTTCTGTATTAAGAATTAACATGAGGTCCATTATGACCCGGAGAGGCTCACACAGCATGAAATTCATCTTCAAAGGGCAGCATTCTCTGGCATCCTTCATCTTCAAAGAGCAGTCTATTCCTTGTCATGAAAATTCCATAAGGAACAAATCCTGTTCTTTTTTCTCTTTCTTAGAGTTAATAGATTGAGAAAGGGTTAGAATATAGCTGCATGGACATGGCACATTAAGTGTACCATCTTTCTTTTTTTCTCCCTTATCCTTCACATCCCAAATTCCACTGACATCAAGTCAGTTCTGATTTAGAATGAGTCTATATAGGTTTACAAGACTGTGAATCATTCTCCTGAAGAGTGGCTAGTTGTTTCACACGTAGATAGACCAAATAAAGTAAATGTTCTCATTTGTATGCATACTGGACAATATAGAGGAAGGGGTAAAGAAAAGCATAATTTCCCTTTGTGTATCATTTCTTCAGTGTTGTATATATTTCATCATAGGTACCTCATTTTCCTCTCTGGGAGGCCCATCTCGTCACTCTAGCAATATAGCGTCTCCTCAAAGCGATAACCTATAGCCTTTCAATCAATGACTGATAGGTGCATGTGCTATTTAGGTTTCATGTCAACTTGACTGACTCAGAATTCCCAGTGGTTTGGCAGTTTAGGCCTACTAACCCCCCACGATGGGATATAAACAAATGCAATCCAGTCCATAATGGGATCTGCTTTGAACAGCCAAGCAGTTGTCAGAAGATTGGGGTGGAGGGCAGCCCACTTACTCAAGTCAAAACACTAATGCAATTGAAAGGACATTTTCTGGATATATGACTTGCTTCCTAGTAAGCTGACACTATGTGAATGTGTCCCTACTTTTTGCTGGGTCAGGACACTGCATGTGACTTGTTGACCTTTTGTTCTTTGCACTTGTGCCAAAAGACTGCAATATTGCCTACCCACCACAGGAGTCATCAATGGCCTGCCTCCTACCTGCCAACCCTAGGTTCATTCGCCCTCTCTAATCACAACCTGAATTTCTAACATTGCATTAATTGGCCTCTGCAGCCTGGTATCAGTCAGTATTTCATTCTGCAGTATTTCATTCTTTTACCTGAGTCCTAGTTGACCAGATGGCAGGTGACAATGGGACTATGACAAGTACTATAAGTACTTGTCTGCAAGCCAACCACAGCTCACAGACATATTTAAACAAGTTTTTTTTAATAAGCCCATGTGTGTAATAGCTGGACTCTGGAACCAACTTAAAAATACAAAAATCCACTATGTCAGTTTTTCATACAGTCATGGTTTGTGTGTAGCTGTAATGCTGTTACTGGTATTTCAAATGCCAGAAGGGTCCCCCAAAATAAACAGGTTTCACTGGAACTTCCAAACTAAGGACAGACTATGAAAAAGGAATCAGTGACCCAATTAGAAGGAAGTAGTCACTGAAAATCTCATGAATAGGACTGAAACATTGTCAGATATGAAAGATTTAACGTATAGAAACAGAACATTGTCAGGGTTGGGCTAAAGAATGAGTGCCTCATCTCAGAAGTCATTTGCAATGTGGCTGAAGAAGAGCTGCTTTCTCAAAGTAGAATGGACCATAGTGACATGATTGAAGTAAGGTATGTGGAAGCAAAGCCTTCAGGATTTTCATTTGCTGATGGGGCAAGACACAAAATGAGAAGAAATAAATTGAAAGTTGTCAAAAGTGAAGGAATGCATCAAGCTCAGTATCCTAGGTGTTAGCGAGCTGAAATATACTGGTATTGGCCATGTTGAATCAGAAAATTAAATAGTTTACTAGCTGGTTTACACAACCAAGAGAAATGTTATGAAATACATTGTCAAAAAGAACATTTCAAGATCTATCATGAAGTGCAATGCTCTCTGTGATAGGATTATATCTAGATAAATATAAACTGCCTTAAGTAAATCTAATCAATGCAACTATTATTCAAATCTATACACCAACCACCAAAGCTAGTAATAATGAAATTGGAGAATTCTACAAATATCTCCAATCTGAAATTGATAAAACATGCAATCAATATGCATTGATAGTTATTGGTGATTGGAATCAAAAGTTGAAAACAAAGAGGAAGGAACGGTAGTTGGAAAATGTGGTCTTGGTGATCAAACTGAAGCTGGAAATTCCATGATAGAAGTTTGCAAGCCCAATGACTTGTCCATAGCAAATACTTTTTTCAGAGAAGTTACTTTGAAGACTACGGTGAGCCAAGTCATCGTATTTTCAATCGTATCATATTCACGTGAAAGTTGAACAATAATTAAGGAGAATAAAAAATTTGATGTGTTTGAATTGAGGTTCTGGTAAATAATATTAAAAATATCATGAACTTAAAAAAGAACAAACAAAGCTGTTTCAGAAGAAATCTTGGGGAAAATATAGTCAGAATGACTATTCTTAGAGGCAAGGATAATGAGACTTAGTCTTGAATACATTGGACATATTATCAGAAGGGATCGTTCCTGGAAAAGGACATCATGCATATTAATGAAGAGGAACAATGCAAAAGGGGAAGACTTTCAATGAGATGGAGAGACACTGTGGCTGCAACAATGGTTCAAGGGCAGAAACACTTGAGGATGACACAGGAGCAAGCAGCATCTTGTTCTGTTGTGCATACGACTGCTATTGATTGGAACTAACTTCAGGGTACCTAACATCAATATAACTGTCATGAAAGAAATGTCAGCTAGATCCTCGGAAAAGAACTGATGTATGAGAGATATCATCTGTTCTACATTTGTCAATTGGCACAGAAAACACAACTCATGGGCAATGCTTTCTCTCTCCCAGTTAACCCTAGTGCTGTTGTCGAAGGTGCCATATGTTAAAACAGAAAAGGGGGGAGAGTTTAAATATTTCCTTTGTCATTCCTTTTGGATTGGGGTTTGACTTGTATTCTTGCATATTACTTACTCTCATGATATTGACACCGGACGTTGACAGCTTAATGGATCGGCTGTGAGGAAGGATTTCTTAGACAAACTCCGAAGGGTCTATTAATCATTACCCTAAAAGACTCTCTGCTCTTGGATAGAGACTTCCCTACCTTGTACACAAGTGCTCCCGCCCACACACACACTCATCAATACGCCCAAATACACAGTGTACTTCGATCCAGGTTTGGCAATAAAATAGTCAATTCTTGTCTGATGCCTGAAACCCAAGATGACAGTTTTGTTTATGTTTGTAGGTGGGGGGGTCAGTGAACAGCCAAGGGAGTTTCTCAGCACTGCACAGGAAATCTATTTTAATCCATTAATCTATATCTGGGCATATTACCATTTGACAAAAACCTGACAATTATTTTTGTCTTCTTTAAGACACAAGTAAACACTTATTTGCAAAGATGAATAATTTCATGTGGCCTGGGGCGTAGGTTTCAAAAACTTCACATAAGTCCAGACTGTTCATAACTTGAAGTTGAATGAATATTTAGTTCTAAAAGTCTTTTTGGTAACTGTGGCATATATTTATTGTCACATAAACAAATTAAGCAAGACAAAACAAATTGATGTATATGAGGCACATTCATCTCTTTTAATTGACCATTGTCATTCTGAAGAACGCCTGGACAAATATAACGTCAAGGCATGCATTAATAACAAAAAATATCCTAAAAGCTCCTGCTGGCTCTATAAATTAAAATCTTCCTAAAATTAGAAAAAATCAGAAATTAAATGTTAGAAGCAAAGATTTTAGGGCATTTTGACTGTCTCAGGATTGCGTTGGAGGATTCCCCAAATATAGAATATTTCGTGAATTTGCATGTCATCCTTGACCAGGAACCATGCTAATCTCTTTATCATTCCAATATTAGTATATATACTGCCAAAGTGAGCACTAGAAATAATTTAGATGAAAGACTGACACCAAACACTACAGAAGTATCTCTTCATCTTGAGTTCTACTTTTTTATTTGAAAATGAACCAATTTTCTGCTTGTTTTTTATGGTAGGAAAAAAGATGTTAAGCATGCTGTTGCTAAAATAGTAACAAAGAAAAGAAGGAAAATATGTTAAGTTGGATTCCCTGGAGAAGCAAAGCCAGTGGGAGATTATATAAATGTGTGTGTCTGTGTGTATGGAGGGAGACAGAGAAATCTATAACAAGAAAATGAAGTGGCTCACACAATTGTAGAAGTGGGAACAAGTCAGATGGCTCTTAAGGTGAGCAGGCAATATAGCATCAGGCTGAGACTTGAGTAAGGGAGTTGCATTTAACTCTACCTTTTTTACAGCTCATTGGCTGTTCACAGCAGATTCCATTATGGAGTTGATTGCATTGCGTTAGGTCTTATCATGGGGCATTACTAGGCCTTAGTTGTCAATCACTAAGAATCTTGGCCTAGCTAAGTTGACATCAAATCTAACTATCACAGCAAGGAGATATTTCCTTGACCTTACATTCAGCTAAAAGGAAAAAGTAGTTTTCATAAATATTTTCTAGTTTTGTAATTGCTTATAATGATAAATAGAGCCTTAAGAACTAAAGATTCCTACAGGGAGAAAGTGGCATTCTTTGCATATGAATTCTGTATAATTAATAAGGAATGTTACAGTGTCATGAATATGCAAATTTCCACGGACGCAGAGGGCAAATAGTTATGAATCCTAACTCTTGAAACAGAAATCAGAAATGAGTTTGGATGCTTCTTTGTAAGCTACTATCTTAAGGATAATTATACTCATTTCAAACTGTGAATTTCCTTCCCACTCTGAAACTGTTCCAAGTCTTATCAAGGCAGATTTCTATTGCTGACAGTGATGGAAACATACTGAGTTATTTGGAGGTCTCGGCTTCAAATACTTTCTTTCAAACCAGGAAAAGCTCCAACTGAGTAAGTGCAAGGCGTGATCAATCCAGGAACAAACTCACAGTGGCTTACATGATGACATGATAGTTATTTGACACACGAGTCTTAGAGTCCAAAGTCTTGATCAAGGAAGTATCTCCATAGGACATACCCCATCTACCTCTTCAAAGTAAAAAAAAGTCATGAAAGGAAGTCCATAAAACTATGAGAAAATGTTTCCGATCATTAGCCATAAGAAAAATGCAAATCAAAACGACAGTCAGATACCACATAACACCTTCAAGGATAGCCCAATTAAAAAAACAGAAAGCAATAAGTGTTGGAGAGGCTTTGAGGAGATAGGAACTCTTATCCACTGCTGATGGATCTGTAGGTATGTACAGCCACTATGGAAACCGCTTTAGTGATATCTAAAACAGATGAAAATTGAGCTACCATATGACTCTGCAATCCCTCCTCCTGGGCATATACCCAGAAGAGGCAAGAAACAAACCACGACCAGACATCTGTGCTCCATTGCTCATTACAGCACAGTACACAATTGCAAGGAGTTGGAATCAGCCCAAATTTCCATGAACTGATGAATGGATTAGAAAGCTATACATTGAACAAACATACAATGGAGGACTATGCATCAGTAAAAAGCAGTGGTGAATGCATGAGGCACATCACCGTATGGAAAGAACTGGAGGAAATTATGCTAAGTGAAGTTATGCAAGTGCAAAAGGACAGGTACCAGATGAGTCAGCTGGGGTAAGCATAAGTTTAAAAAATGCAAAAAGGATAGCGAGAAAAAGCTACTGTGTACAGAAATGCCTGGGGAGAGGCCAAGGTAGTATGGCAAGGGCCAAAACAAATCTAGGACTACATATGGTAGCCAACTGGAGTGGGGGTCAGGGGTGGGGGTGGGGCAGATGATGATGTGTAGAGAGTGAATAGGGTACTAACCCACCTGAGGGGAGCATATTGTTTATATTTCCACAGGGAAAGAGGGACCAAACTTAAACCCAATGTTCCAGGATGTGTATGCACCATGACGGCATGGAGCAGGGAATCAGTGCACAATTCAAGCGCGCAATCCCAATCCCACCTGCAGGGGAAGCTGCCTCTCCCCCAGGGGAATTTGCCTTTGAGGTCAGCACTGAAGCTACATCTTGAGGTGTGAGATATGCTTGACCAGAGCACATGAGAACAAATGAAGGGGGAGGAAAAGAGAATGGAGTGCATCCTGGCCCACTGAGTCTTCATGATGATATTCCCACTCAGAACAGCCAATACACAGACAGGATCATATGGCCAGTCTCATTATGAAATACAGCTACCCTCGTTGACCCATGGCCTTTTGGGGTAACCAATGGAGAAACAGGGTCAGGATTATACCCTGTCTGACCCAACGACACCATGGCAAAACACTAAGGGTGTGTCACAGAGTATGGAGTTCCAGATGGAGTGTCAAGAATATACTTTGGGGTCAGAGTGTGGCACTCCATCCGACTCAACCAGGGGACACTCCTGGAGGTCAATGAACAGACCTTGAACTTACAGGTTTTTATATTGATATATATATATATATATATATATATATATATATGACATTGGGGCTTTTTGGCTGTTATTGTTTTTTTTTCCTTTGGTTGCTTCATTTTAGGATGCCTTTTTTGTACATATTGCTACTTCTGCAGGTCTATCTAAATAAAATAGACTGGATGAACAGTCTGGAGGTGAAAACGATGGGACTGATGGCTCTTGGGGAGGGTATGGGCAAGGGGAGGAGGGGAAAAGGAGGCAGCGTTGACCAGCCCAGGGATAAGGGAATAACAATGATTCAAAATCAGTGACAAGGTGGGTATGAGCGGTCTGATAGGGATTGATCAAGAGCAATGTAGCAGAGAGAAAATACTGAAACCAAAAATGGAGACAGAACATGATAGGGAGACAAGAGGAAAGTAAAAGGAAATAGGGGGAAGAACTGGGGGGGGGGGTAATGGACATGTATAGAAGTTTAAATACAGGCATGTACATAGGTGCATATGTTTATATATGATGATGGGGAAATAGATCAACAAGCATATTCTTATAGGGTTAGTAGTAGGACAGCAGATGGGCATTGCACCTCCACTCAAGTCCTTCCTCAGTACAAGAACATTTTGTTGCATTGGCATTCCATGATGCTCACCTTCCCGACACAAACACTGAAGACAAATGTGTGCATAAGCAAAGGTGGTGAAGAAAGCTGATGGTGCCAGTGTATCAAAAGATGTAGCATCTGAGTCTTAAAGGCTTGAAAGTAAACAAGCAGTCATCTAGTTCAGAAGCAACAAGTAACACAAGGAAAAAGCACACCAGCTTGTGGGACCACGACGTTTCAATGGGATCAGTTATCAGGCTTTAAGAACTAAAAATCATAACATTGTATGCTTACTTTCCTGATATGATCGCTGTTGACAAATGTGTGTATAAGCAAATGTGGTAAAGAAAGTTGATGGTGCCTGACTATCAAAAAATATAGCATCTGGGGTCTTAAATGCTAGAAGGCAAACAAATGGCTATCCAGCTCAGAAGCAACAAAGCCCACATGGAAGAAGCACACCAGCCTGTGTGACCACGAGGGATCTGGTATCAGGGATCAGAGAACTAAAAATTATATCATCATAAATGAGGGGGGTACAGATTGGGGACCCAAAGCCCATCAGTAAGTGAAGCAACATCCTCTTACAGAGGGGCTGCAGGGAGGAGATGACCCAGTTAAAGCACAGTATAGTAACAATGAAATATGCAACTTTCCTCTAGTTCTCAAATGCTTCCTCCCACCCACTATCATTATCCCAATTCTACCAGACACATACAGCTAGACCAGGGGATGTACACTGGAGACGGAAACATGGGGAATTTAGAATAGATGATCCCTCAGCTGTGGGAGTGGTGATACTGGGAGGGTGGAGGGATGGTGGAATAGAAAGGGGGAACCATTTTCAGGGATCAACATATAAACTCCTCTCTGGGGTACAGACGACAATGAAGTGAGTGAAGGGACACATTGAACAGTGTACAATATGAAAAAGTAATAATTTGTAAATTATTAATAGTTCATGGGGGAGCGGTGGGTGAAGGGAAGGGAAATATGGGGAGCTGGTACTGGGGGCCTAAGTGGAGGGAGGCTATTTTGAGAGTGATGATGGCAAAAAGTATGCAAACATGGCCTGCATACAATTGATGTATGTATGGATTATGATGGTTGTTGTATGAGTCCCCAATAAAGTGATTTTTTTTAAAAAGGAGGGGGAAAGAGGAGCTTATACTAAGGGCTCAAGGAGAAAATATTTGGAAATGAATATGACAACATGTGTACAAATATGTTTGATACAAAAGATGTATTGAATGCTATAAGAGCTGTAAGAGCTCCCAATAAAATCATTGGGGAAAAATAAACTACTGGTCAATGAAGTTAACAAATTGTAAAATTCTTCCTTTTCCTACACTTCCCTTAATTTTTTCAGTGCAAGATGAGACATTCGTAGAAATAAGGAACATGAGCACTTGGAAGATTTGAGAGAGTCTTTGTGAGAGCCTGAGAAATGACATGTATGATTGAAAATTTATAGTCTATAGCTTTATGCCTCTATGAGCAACTGTCAGTTGTTCCATCTCATTTCCTGACCAACCAAAGTATCCCAGTGGAGGAAAGTTTACATGTGCACATTCCTGAATATGCAGCCACCTGCTCGGAGACTATATTCAAAATACCTCCTACATTCCTGCAAACTCTGAAGTAGAGACCCAGAGAGGTTTGGTGCTGTTCTATTTTCCAGGAGGTTTCCATAGCATCAACCTTGGAAGAAGGATGAAGTGACTCATTTCTGGGCAGAAGTATAATAATGTCTAATTCTGGGCCAAAGTTTGCCAGATTAGTGAGTAATCCTGTGAAAGATTGGAGCCCCTCAGCTGTGACAGATTGACTGTATATGCGGTATTCACTAGGGCTGTCCCATGTCAATCCCATAGAACCTGGACAGATGCAAGCACAAAGCTCATGCTGCCAGTTGGGCTGTGAGTGATAAAGATGTTTGTTTATCTCAGATTCAGGAATAATGTCTTTTCTGCAAGCATCTATGAAATGTGGCAGGTTAATTTGGAAACTTGCAAGTATGATAAAATCGCAGACCATTCATAGTTCTTGACACCGCATGGTCCCAATTTGAAACTATTCCACTCAAATCTTGAAATATTTCAAGGAAACAAAGCATCAATCAATGTAACTGAGTGGACATTTTCCATGTTCCGGACTGAGATAGGTATTTTGGTTTGGGGATTTGACTGCTAATACAATCTTTAGGTTTCTGAGTGGTGTTCTTACCCTCATCATCCATATGTCTATGATGCTTGAAACTTCGTCACAGTTTATGTTTAGACTATGGCACACTATGTCTATAAATTCTTCATATTCTTCCACTTGGTAATGCTAGCCACAAATGTTTGGGATAATTACATCCTATGACTTATTGTTATCACCTATCAACACTGTCTGCTTTTATGCTTATATGTGTGCATGAACCCAACATTCTCATGTTCCTACACTATATATATAAATTATTATAAGTGTATTATTTTAAATAGATGGCTACAATTAAGAGGGCTCAGTGATATAGTGGGTAACTTGTGGACTGCTACCTGTAAATTTGCTACTTCAAATCCACTAGCCAGATGTAGCTTTCGAGTCCTGAAAAGATTTATAGCCTCAGAAACCTACAGAATCAGATCTAGTCTATTCTATTGGGTCACCATGAGTCAGGACAGACCCAATGGTGTTGCATGTGAGTTGTAGTGTAGCTGTATAAACTGTTTTCCTAGAACTTTTGTATCTGTATATGTGTGTGTGTGAGAGAGAGACAGAGAGAGAATTTAAAATATTTTATAAGGAATCTAATGCACTATATACATTTAAGTGCTAGGCACTTTTCTCCTACTAACTTTGACACAAACTGTTCAAGTGACTATATTTACTTTTTTAATCTCCCAGTATCTTTTGCTGCTTAGTTAAATGATTTGGATTAATTATTGTGAGAGAAAACCCTAAAATATTATGAAAGTCCATGACTTCTTTCTTCTTTTTTCTTCTTTTTTTTCTAAAGTCAACCACTAATATACTAAATATCCTTTATAAATTGGATTCTAGTTAGATATTTGGTATCTAAAATCTTCCTATAGGCAATGGTCAGTAATGATATAATGAAGTTGCAAACTGCAGAAAAATGACACAGAAGACCATATCTGACCTCCTCTGGCTTCCCATGAGAAAGAAATCAGATATGTCTCCATCTTCTATCTTCTTTACCTCTTCTGACACCAACTCTTCCTCCCATGACATGGTTCTATGCTGGGTTCCAGAATTCATTGCAATAACTACATAAAACTTTCAGATAATACTCACAGTTAAAGAGGTAAGTTAGGGAAATTAGCAAGTCAGGATCAGTAACAAGTAATACAATTATTTGCCCACAGCAATACATCTCCTTAGTCAAGTCTCTCCCCAGTCCTTAGTCTCTCTCTCTCTCTCTCTCTCTCTCTCTCTCTCTCTCTCTCTCTCTCTCTCTCTGTTGTTGGCCTCTGCCTCCATGGACCAGGAAGCCAGTCTGCTGTTCTGCTTCATCATCTATTAGTTTTGGAACAATTCCTCTGTTCTGTCTCATATTCTCCTAGCCTTAGTCTCTAGTCTCAGTCTTTCTCCTTTGCTTTCACCCAAGTTCTCCATGCTGCAACATTTGATTTCTCTGACCTCGATTTCCATCACTTCAGAAGTCTCTAAAATGCTCCAATTACAGTTCTTCTTTCAATATTTGTTGAGATTTCTCTGTGCTTTTGAAATAGCTCTTGTACACAGAAGAACAACTTTGATTGAGGTGTGGATTTTGTCTTTCAACTGACCATATCCCCAGGGAAACAAAGGTACAGCTCATCTTAATCCTTTTGACAGAGCGCTCTCTCCAAAATGGGAGTATAACCACAGGTGTAAAGACATAGAATTTATAATACATCACAAAAGTGATTATGTTTGAAGGTTATATTTGAATAGTGCATCTCAGCAACATAAAGGAATATATTTTGTGAAGCAGACATAACTGCATATATGGTGTACTATTTCCCTATATTTGCCTTATATACACATATTAGATTCTGATCTTTATTCGTAAAACTAGTTTGTTGGGAACTATTACAAATATACCATTCCATAGTTTAATCACATCAAACAAGCAATACGCAGTGTTATACAATTGCTATAACATCAGTGTCAAAATATTTCCTTCCTTCTTGAACTACTTAATATTGACTATTTTTCACATCCTCCCCCTGAGTGTACCCCCATCCCCACTGGCCCAGGACCTGCATTCTACTTGCTGTCTCTATAGATTCATTAATCCTTGGATTCATAAACCAAAAACCAGAAAAATATATAACAAAAATTCAAGAAGGCTGCACACAATAACAAAATAGATCAAAGACAAACATACACATAAAAAATTCATAAAAATATTGAAAACCAGAACAGATCCAAAGTGTATCAGAGGGGGGATCAAATGATAGGGTTTTAGTGAATATTTAAGAACATTCTCACATTTACAAATGTTCTCTAATGAGCAATGTAAAGCATAAAGAACTACAAAGAGTTATTTCCTGAGAAAATATTATATTTTTCTCTTATTGATGAAAATATTCAATAACATAGGAAATGTAATACTTTTGTATTGGAAATGTAATACTTTTGTAAATAAGTTTCTTTAAGCTACTTTCCAGATGAATGAGAGTGAATTCTACGTAAAGGTAGTTGTGGCAGTCATGTGCTTATGTTAATTTTATGATTGAAATATAGGGGAGGAGTCTGTCTTGTTAATCTGGAGATAGCCATTGAGTAGCTGGTGAGGTCTCTATGTAGGCATGGCTTTCTCCTGAGACTTCTGGGAAATCTCGCTGTATTTCCCTCGTGAAGATGAGAAGCTATCTCCCCAGTTGTTGGGAATTAGTCTCAGAGAAATGAATCACGAAAAAGACAAACTGGCAGCCTCCGAGAAGCTGGAGGAGCCGGTGGAGAGACCACACGGCCTTGCCCTGATGTAGCCAGACCTGTTAAGCTGGAGCGGCCACATGGAGACCTCTGCCAGCGATGAGCTGCTTCTGCTGTTAATGGATCCTGAGCCCTGGTAGCGAAGAGCCATGAGGAGACCCCTGGCAGTGCCGGGATTCTGCACCCACTGACCTGTGACTTTGTGAGTCGGAAGGAGACTTTATAGACTGATTCTGGACATATGGGTTAATATCGGACTTATGACTTTGGACTGCACTGGGCTGGGATGCATTCTCAGTGTCACATTCCTTTTGTATATAAACCCTTTCCTTATATCGATATGTGTGTCCTTGAATTTGTTCCTCTAGTCTACCTGGCCTAACACAGTTTTTAAAGTCCATCTACAGGTTTTTCTTCAATGCTTTCTCTGGTATCAAGCTTCTATGATATTCCACATTTCTCTGTTTTGGTTGTTCTGTGACTCCACTCCTGTGTTCTCTAAGCATCTGTCACTCTGCAAAAGTTCTTAATATTCTGGCACATTGACCATCAAAATGTTTGTCTTGAGTCTTCTCAATAGTCCATACCAATGTCCCCGAGCTGTTTTTTCTGTTGCTCATGTGTAGTATCTATGTGTGATACTTCACAGGCGGAATTTATTCCTACATCTTATGGTTGGTGATGTTAATTGTTATCTAGTCCATTCTGAATCATGGTAACTCCATATATGGAGATTATAGCTTTTCTACATGGTTTCAGGAAGCAGAGGTTCATGCCTGTCTTCTACAGTGTCTTTTTTTGAGGAGGAGGGATATCACTGCCCTCTGGTGGTAATGGGAGAGCTCCTGGAGAGCTGCTGCTGGATTTGAACAGCCAAACCCGTGGACCGCAGTCCCGCACTCAACCACTTATGCCTCCAGAGTTCAGGCTCCTTTTACAGTGTCTTTAGGTGATTTTTAACCTCCAACATTTGGGATATTAGTAGAATGCTTGTGTTCGGCAGGATGACTAGGGACACAAACCCAGTGCCATGCATATATGTGTAAGAAAGCGCTTCATTATCAAAAAGTGACTATATAACAAGAAAACATTCCATTCCTAAGTCCATCCAACTCGATTCCTTAAGTCTAATATTATTTGAGATTAACCTGCTTCTGTAAAGCTTGTGGACTCAGAAATCTCTTCAGCCTCTGGAAGGCATATGCAATGATGCAGAATTCAGGAATATCACAGGCTATTTGTGCAATAGCAATATTATAGGCTGGTGGATATAAAGTCATATGAATCCTGAGTCAGTGGAAACACCGGAGGGCTCCAGCAGCGCTCAGCGTGAGAATGCACGAAAGTCAAGACAAAGAGTGAGAGGGACCAGACTCTGCAGAGCTGTAAATCTCAGCCACCCTCCAAGGAAGTCATAGGGCTGCATCCTAGTTGACAAGTTAAACTCCACCCATATCTTCTTACAGGTGCTATGTTTGCACACACACACACACATACACCAAACTTAGCAATCACAATGCTTAATCATATGTGCCACTCAAGAACTCCTTCTTCTGGTCAGAGCTTATTTATTTTATTTAAGGAACCATCTTCTAAAATGCTCACATTTCAAGGAGAGCAGAATCAAAAGAATGCAAGATCAGTGTTGCCTATCATATCACATTTAATTCAACAGACACAACTCGTGACTGGTAATCATATGGTCTTCCTTCCCTCCTTCTTTTCTTTATTTTAAAGTAAATGCCAATGGGAAAAAACCTTAAAGGTCAATATAAAGCTAAAAGAGTGTCTAAATTCTGAGCCACTGTGTGCTAGAATTTCAATTACAATACACTTGGGTGGATGCTTTCTATTTTTATTACCATCTTAAAATACTTTGAAGGAGCCTTGGTATTGTGGTGGTTAAGCACTCAGCTTCTAGCTGAAAAGATTGAGGTTCTAATCCACCTTCCACACCAAAAGAGATGTGGTAGTCTGTGAAGATTACAGGAGATGTGGCTGTCTGTTTCTATGAAGATTACAGATTCAGAAATCTTCTAAAGCAGTTGCATGTTGTCTTCCAATATTGTGTTAAACTTTATTATTCAAGCTAATAACTTTAGAATTTGTAATATAAACTGGAAAATTCATATGGAGAAATGCTGGTAAGTTTTCTTCTTGTATAACTGAGATCCTTCCTTCAAAATAACCAAGAGTCTAGATAGGAGCATATGAACATAGACATTTTAAAATGTAGTTTGCTAAAGAAGATAGAAACATAACTTGAATGACTTTTATAAATTTTTATCTGGTGTTTAATTTTTGAGAGAAGCTAAACATTTCTTAACTAAATGGATCATCAAAACTCAGATTATTCTATAATCAAGAGGCAATAAGGCAAGCTCTGATGAAAAATAACAATATATAAATAAATAAATAAGAAAAATATGTTTAAGTATAAGAAATCGTTAAAGGTGAAATAGCTTTAGAGACAAAATTGGCCATGGCTCACTGCTTTTTTATTGCATAAATAATTATCCATTTAAGAAATATTGGCTCAATTAGGATTTATGTAATATGGATTCTTCTCTCATTGACTTAAAATAATTTCCTTATTATAGCTATTCACTTCTGCAGTTCAAATTTTACTTACATAAAGGATAAAAAGAAAACAACATTTACAAAGGCCCTAAAAAGGACTCAATTTTTGATATATTCTCTCAGCAATCCTAACAGGAAAGCATTCTACCTCCATTTTTTAGATGAGCAAATTGAAGTGGAAACATTTGTCATATCATTCATTCCCTGCAATCAAGTCAATTATAACTTATAGCGACCTTGTAGGACAGAGTAGAAATCATTTTGTGTTTGTAAGACTACATTTTTACAGGAGTAGACAGTCTTATCATTCTTCTGCATAGTGACTGGTAGGTTCAAACCACTGACTTTACAATTAACAGCTCAATGAATAGCTAATCAACTACATTACCTGAACTCCTATTATGTCTCGAATAGCTACTAAGAAGCCAGTTCAAGTTCAAATTGGGAATTTTTGGCTTTGTAATGGAAGGTGACTATCAATGTTCATGTGTATATATAGATACCTTTAAAACCTGAAAGATTTATAAACTCTGGACAATGTATTATTATTACAGTAAAACCCTGGCACTCAACAATAGCAGTACTCTACATAATTGGATTTTGACCTGAAATGTCTAGAATATTTTACATCGGAGCTCAAACAAAAGATCAGGATCTGACCAGGTGCACATGATTCTTCTAAACAAAAGCAGTTCATGTTTCCACCACTCAATATTAGTTGGCACTGTTAGTATGTGTTGTCTAAACCTTTTGCTGCTGTGCTCCAAGTGTTTTGCTATAATTTTTGTGGCTTTTTGTACTTTTTTATAGAAAAAGGAACTGATTGAATATGTTATTTATATTGTTGATGATAATTTAGTAAAGCCTTTTAAAAAATGACTAAGGAAATGCCAACAACAGACCACATAAGACAGATTTTTTTTTAAGAGAAAGCCAAACAGGTGTTGGTGATAAAAGCAAAGAAGGGGGAAAACTCCTGAAAAGCAGCTAATTGTTGATTTTATGGAAGGAGATCGCCCTTCCAAACAAGGACTCTCTCTCCATACCTCCTCTCGCATAAGAAATAGCTAAATGGGGATAATCAGCTCTTGACCATCAAGTTGTTACCCTAACCTTGCCGTTTTATACAAAACATTATGCAGAAAGTACAAAATAAATATATTCAGAGTTAAGTAATGTGATTTAAATAAGAAACACAACATTCAAAAAAAAAAAAGCCCATACCTAGAGATTGTTGAGAATCTGGACACGTGGAGGGGAGAGGCTTATAACTCATATATTATCACAAAATTTCCAACAACTAGAACAGCATCAACAGAAAAAACCCTTCAATAGTAATGGAAAAGAAATAAAAATCAGGGCACAGTGGATACCAATGAAAAGACAAAAGAATGATACAAAAGAGTAATATAGCAAAAAGCTGGTTCTATGAAAGAAGCAAGAGAATTGACAGACGGCTAGCGAATCTAACCAAGAAAAGGAAGGAGCAAACATCAGCGGCCAGGATGAGAGGTGACAGGGGAAATCACAACAGACCCCAATGGGATTAACAGGATAATCATAAAGAACTATGAAGGACTGTATTGAAATAAATTCAAAAACATGGAAGACATACATAAACACTTGAAAAAAAAAACAGTCCCACCCTTGACTATTTTTTCCCAGAGAAAGGTTAAGAATATCAATAAACCCATAGTGAAAGAAAAAATAGATAAGGCTATCAAGAATCTACCAACAAAAAAATCAATCGACCAGACAATGTCACAGGGGAATTCTATCAAGCATTCAGAGCAGAGAAGATTTTACACCAATCTTCCACAAAGTATTGCAGAACATAGATAAGGATGGAAAACTCCAAAACTTATTATACGAAGCCAGTATAACTTTGATACCCAAACAGGGCAAAACTCCCCAGAGGTATAGAGAACTACAGACAAATATCTCTAATCAACATAGGTGCAAAAATCCTTAACCAAATACTGGCCAATCGAATGCAAATGGATATCAAACATATCATCCACCAGGATCAGGTAGGATTCATTCAGGGACGCATGGGTGGTTTAACATGCAAAAATTCATCAATACTATACACCACATTAATAAGAAAACACATAAAAATATATGATAATATAGATAGATGCAGAAAAAGCATTTATCATCATCCAACACCCATTCCTAGTTAAGGCTTTCATGAAGACAAGAATAGAAGGAAAAATCCTTAATCTAATTAAAGCTATCTACAAAAAACCAACAGCCAATATCATAGCCAATGGAGAAAAGATTAAAACAATCCCACTGAAAAAGGAGTCCAGACATGAATGCCCCTTGTCCCCATTTCTATTCAATATTGTATTTTTGGTCCTAGTTAACAACATAAGACAGCAAAAGGACATTAAAATTATCTAAGTGGAAGAGGGTTGGGTGGTGAAACCATCACTATTTGCAAATGACATGATTCTGTACATTAAAAATCCCCAAATCTCCACAATGGGAGTACTTAACAGTGATAGAGGAATATGGAAGATTAGCAGGATACAAGATCGACAAACAGAAGTTGTCAGTTTGCTATATACATTGGACAGGAAGGACCATGGAAGAGAACAACAAGTCAGTACACTTCACAACAGCAAAGAATAAATTGAAATACTAGGAATATATCTAACCAAAAAGACTAAAGACCTATACAAGGAAAATTACATGACCCTATGGCAGGAAACTCAGTGACCTTCACAAATCCCATGCTCCTGGATTAAAAGGTTCAACATAGAAAATACGTCAATCTTACCCAAAGCCTTTTATAAGTTTAATGCTCTTTTGATTCAAATACCAACAATCTTCAAGGAACTGAAAAAAAACTGACCACCAATTTCATATGGAGAGAGAAGAAGCAGAAAAAGTCTCAAGAAGAAGGGAAAAGTCAGAGGACACCCTCTACCTACTACACACTCACAGTGGTCAAAACAGCATGGCATTAGCATAGGGACACATACTCTGACCAGTAAAGAAGAACAGAAAGTTCAGAAGTAAAACCATCAGCATATAGACAACTTATCTTTGACAAGAGTTCCAAAAGCATCAAGTGGAAAGCGGAAGCCCTCTTTAACAAGTGTTTTTTGGAAACAATGGATATCCACATGTAGAAAATTGAAACAAGATGTTTATCTTGCCCCATGCACAAGCACAAACTCAAGGTGGATCATAAACCTAGAAGTACAACCCCAAGCCATCAGAAGCATCAGCGAAGGAATAGGGACTAGCCTAAGATCATTGGCCCAGGGAATACAAAGGTTCACCACAGTAGGGAAGGGGATACAAAGAGGGGAAGTGAAAATTCATGAGTGGGATTAAATAAGCATAAAACACCTGTGCTCCTGGAAAGACTTCATCAAGAGGATAACAAGGTAACTCACAGAGTGGGAGAGGATTTCTAGCAATGACAAATAAGACAAAGGGTTTATTACTAAAATCTATAATAGCTTCCTTGTCTGCAAAAAGAGGAAAACAGGAAGTGGGCAAAATTATTGAAAAAAAATTTCAATAGAAAGGAGACATGTATGGTCAATAAACACATGAGAAAGCATTCCTATTCATTAGCTATATGAGAAATGCAAGTTAAAACAACCATGACATACCATCTAAAACCCTTGAAGTTAGTCCAAAGCAGAAAACCAAAGAGCAGCAAATGCTGGAGGTGATGAGTTGAGATATGATCCCCGCTCCACTGCTGGTGGTCGTGTAGATATATACAGTCACTATGGAAAGTGATCTGGCAATACTTAAAGAAAAAGGAAATTGATCTACTTTATGACCCAGCTATCCTGCTCCTGGGCAAGATACCCAGTATCTTACCTCTTACCAGAAGAGGTAAGAAATAAAAAATGTCCAGTCATCTTCACACCAATGCTTACTGTGGCACAAGTGGAATGAATTGGAAACAACCTCAATTTCCATCGATAGATAAGTGGATTAGTAAACTCTGGCTCATACACACAATAAGTATTATGCAGCACTGAAAAACATGGACAATCAGATGGAATACATAGTTTCCAGGGAAGGGTTGGATGAAATTATGCTAAGCAAGTTCAGCCACTCACAAAAGGACAGGTATAACACCCCCTGAGGTAAGTATAATCAGCATAGTAGGAATAGAAGGAAAAACATTTATCTCACAATATACAGGTGGAGGCATAGGCACTCAGGTGGAAGTCAGGTCGAACATGAGGTACAGGTGACTCCAACAAAAAGAAGGGGAAATAGGAAGGATAAAGAGGGGGGAGACTGAGATAATGCCATGTGGGGAGGGGGGCACTAACCCACGCAGGGAGAGAGTATTGGTTGTGTCTCCACAGAATTTGAGTGTGCATCCAAGTTTCACCACTGCGCACCACACAAGGAGGGCCAAGTAACCACATGGAGGATTGCATGAAAAGATTGACCTACAAGGCTGGCCGCAACTACAACCAGTCTTACGCCTGGCCTGGAAGTATGTGCTGCAGAGAAGGACACTAGACCTTCAAGTTGGGGGAAGGAACTGACTTATCATGCCCACACGAAAGCAAACCAAGAAGAAAAAAGAGAAAGGGAGAGTTGGCTTAGACTCCATATAGGTACACCAAGCCCAGAGGATGATGTTCCTGCACAGAGGTGCAGAGAGGACTGTGGGACTGCTAGAAATTCAAGACATGTTGTCCCTAACTGGAGCGTAAAGTGACAGAGGACAACAGTGGGGACACACTGTGGGAGATAGTGTGGAATGAGTTCTTCGCAGTGGGACAAACCAGGAAGGGAGCATAAAAGATCAGCCATTGGAGTAAAGTCAATCTACAGAGTCCCTGAGGAGTCCCAAGAATGGACTTCATGCCAGAAGGGGCAACAACAGACTTCCCCCAGGACCAGTGGGGAGGGACTCATGTGGGCCAGCAGATAGACCTGGATCTTTGTAGGGTTTTGTTTCCCCTCCTTTTCAACTTTCTGTTTCAGACTAGGATATGGTTGGTTTGCCTACTTCTATGGAATGGACAGGGAAGGCAAGCTCAGGGAGAAAGCAATAGATGCCAATGGCCCTGGAGTGTCTTGGGAGAAGGAGGCAGGGAGAAGGATATTGTCAGTGAATGGTACCAGGAGTAAGGGAACAGTTAGAGAATTGAAACCAACATGTAGGAGAGTATAGAGATCCTGTGGCTATTAGAGCAACACCAGTCTAGCTCAGAGGAAGTAAAAAGAGGTGAAAGAAGGGGGAAGAGAGCAGGAAGCGACAAAGGAAGCAGAGGAAAGCTCTAGGAAGCAAAGCTATAGATAGAGGTATTAACAAAGGTGTGTACTTATGTAAATACATTAATACATAAGAATAGAGGTGAGACTGCAGACTAATCTTGGGCCTCAATTCATACCCTCCCTCAATGTAAGAACACTTTGTTCTAACAAATGGCATTTTGTGAAGCTCAACCCCCCCCCCCCAACACACACATGTATGCATGTGCGCAAATGCTGAAGACAAAATGAGTGCATAAGCAGATGTGGTAAAGACAGCAGATGGTGCCTGGCTATTAAAAGGAAGAACATCTGGGGTCTTGAAGGCTGGAAGTTAAATAAGCGGACATCCAACATTGAAACAAGAAGCTCACATGGAAGAAACACACCAACCAATGTGATCATGAGGTGGCATCGGGTCCAGGCTATGGGCATCAGAAGATTCATACAAAAAACAAACAAGAAATGTGTTGGTAAGAATGAAGGACACTGGAGCGGAAACCCAATGCCCATGTGTGGACAATGGAACAGCCCCCCACAGAGGGGTTACATGGAGGGGATGAGTCAATCAGGGTGCAGCAGAGCACCAATGAATCATGCACTATACCTCGGATCCCTTGGGGCTTCCTTACCCCCCACTATCATGAACCCAGTGCTGCTTCCCACTCTGGACTGGATGGGAGCATGTACATAGGCACAGGCAAAAGGTAAAGCTAACCACACGTGGAACCCAGGAACAGGAATAGGAATACCGATACCTAAAGCAGAGAGGAAAGAAGAGGGGAGGAAGGTGGAACCAATCACAATGAATGGCACATAACCACACACACCCTTCCAGGTGGAAGAACAAGAAAAATCAGAGGGGAATGGAGATAGCAGTCGGTGTGAGATATAAATATAACAATCTATAATCTATCAGTGGCCACAAGGCTGGGTGGTGGGTGGGAAAGAGGAGCTAATCCCAAGGATTTGAAAGAAAGTACTGGAAATACTCAAGTATAAGCCAACCTGAATATCCGTCAAGGCACCTAATTTTACAACAACATCTGCATTAAAAATGTGCTGAAAACTCTGCTTATATGCTAATATATATGGTAAATGTCTAAAAAGAATGATGACAATATATATACTAGTATTTTGGATATCATTGATGTATTGGTTGTAACAAGAGTTTTAAGAGTCCCTAATATTAAAAATTAATAATTTAAATATTACAAAATAAGATATACTTTATCTTAAAGATGTTTTTTGTTTAATATGCATTAGAAGAAAAGGAAAATATACAGTTTCAAGGAACTAGTAAGGAAGTGAAATTTAATTATTTTAAAAAGCATACAGTGGAGAATAAACGCAAAAGTTAGTTTTTGAGAAGTCTACAAATATTAAGAAATCTTAAAAATATTTAGTCATGATAAAGGATAGAGGCAAAATGATCAAAAGTAGTTTTTTTTTTAAAAACAGGAGTCATTAATGCAAACAGACAGAAGCAAATAAGAAAATAGATATAAGCTTTATTGCAATAAGTTTGAATATTTATATTAAATAGGAAAAAATATGGAGAAACACAAATTTCCAAAACTGATATAAGAAAAAGCAGAAGCATTACATATTTATATTTATTTTAAAGAAATTAGAAATTTAAAATCATCTCACTTATACACACACAGCAGAAATATATCATTAAACTTCAGATTATTTTGCCCAATAATTCTACCAAGTATTTGAGAACAAATATAACAGCAATACTAGACAAAAAATATATCACTTTTTCTAATTATTTAATTGTGGAAGTATTACAGTACTAACATAAGGAGAACAACTTAATGGTGACTTTTGGAACTGCCCAATGTCAAGACAGTAAGTAAAAATAATTTTGTATTTAAAAGGGTGAAGAATCTAAATAAGATAGGATTAGTAATCACTATCATAGTCACAGGAGCCCTGGTAATGTACTAGTTATGCATTGGGCACATGCAGTCAGCAGTTCAAAACTGCCAGTCTCTCTTTGGGAGAAAGATGAGGCTCTGTACTCCTTTCGAGAGTCATGGAAACTCACATAGGCAGGTCCACTCTGCCTTATAGGGTCACCATGACTTAGAATTGACTCCATAGAAGTTATGTTTTCAAAATAAAAGAGATTTTTCTTTTTTAAAAAAATCATAGTCCACCACAATGTCCTAATTAGGTGTTATGATGACTTGCATATTGCTGTAATGCTGGAAGCTATGCCATGCATATTTTAAAATCCAGCAGAGTCACCCAAGGTTTAAGTGGAGCTAGCTACTTCTTTAATAAATTACCAGTGAAAACCTTATGAGAGTAACAGGATATTGTTTGATATCATTCAATATACTGACCCTTCAGATTGGAAAGCATTAAAAATATAATGGGAAAAAACTACCTCCTTCCAGAGGAGTTGAGTAAAATTTTGAGAGTTTCATTTGTGGTACAATTAAAAGGAGAGGAAACAACTTTAAACATCTGCTAATAATTGTAACTTTAACTGATTGTGGTATACAATTATGCTGAACATAATTGAATTATGGAATGGTTTAATATGCGTCTTAATCGCAATTAGTTTTTTTAAGTTTGTGGGAAAATCCCTATATCTTTATAATCAGTTTTTCCATAAGCTTTTTGAGCTCCCTAGTAATAATAATTTTAGCATGAGAAGTACACAGAATCATATAGGAAAATTGGAAGTTATAAAAAATGAGTGGAACCTTTAAACTTCATATTCTAGTCATTATTGAGCTGAAGTGGACCATCATGGCCATTTTCAACTAGATCATATCGTTTACTATGCCGGTAATGACGAATTAAAAAGCAGTGTAAGTTATGTAAATAAAAGAACATTTCAACACCTATCCTGAAGTGCAATGCCTTCGATAATATTCATAATCGAACAATGATAAAATTGTTGTTAATCAAATTTATGCACCAAATGCCAACTATGAAGAAATTGAAGATTTTTGAGTCTAAATTTGATCAAGCATGCAATTAACCTACATTAGTAACTACTAATGTGAAAATTAAAAATGATGGATTGGTAGTTAGAACGTGTAGTTTTGATGATAGGAACCACTTTAGAGAAAATATGACAGAAATTTATAAGACCAGTAAATATAATTTTTCAACTCTACCAATGATACTTATGCACACAGAAACTCACTGGATGGAATAACGAGAATCCAATCAGTTACATCTTTTGAAAGAGATGATGTAAAATTCAAAATCATCAGTCAGAAAAAGATCAGGGTCCACTGCAGAGCAAACCATCAATGTTCACATGCAAGTTCAAGTTGAAATTGAAGTAAATAGAGGTAGCACCAAAAGAGCCAATGAGCAACTTTGAGTAAATCCCATCTGAATTTAGAGACCAACTAAATTATATATTTGATGCATTGCACGATAATGAATGAACATCAGACAAGTTTTGGAATGACATCCAAGATAAAGAAAGCAAAATGTCATTAAAAAACAACAAAAAAATAAGATGATCAAAATGGTAGCAATTGATGTGATTGAACTATGAAATCATATATTTATTAACTCCTAAGTGATAATAAAAAAGAAAGACTCTGAAACTTGCTCTACAATGGAAAGAAGCTAAGAAAATTGGAAAAATGATGTAATTCACTTCAGTGGAGTCAATGCTTACTCATAGCGACTGTATAGGAAAGGATAGAACTGGCCCTATAAGTTTTCAAGATTATAAGTATTAATGGGTGTAAGAAGTCCTACCTTTCTTCGGAAGAGTGATTGGTGGTATAGCACTGCTGACCTTGCAGTTGTCAGTCCAACATATAATCACTACACCACCAGAAGATGTAAAGGAGTACAAAATTACATCAGAGTGTCTCAAGAAACAAAGCAACATATTATAATAAAATGTGCAAAGAACTAAAGTTAGAAATCAAGAAAAGAAGAACAGATTTAGTATTTCTCAAGTGGAAAGAACTGAAGGAGAATTTCAAGCTTCAAACTAATGCTGAGGTTTTATGGGCAAAATATTGGAGATGGAAGGAATACACAGAATCATGGAACCAAAAAGAATTAGCCAAAGTTCAACTATTTCAGGAGGTAGCATATGACTCAAAACCAATGATACTGAAGGAAGAAGTTCAAGCTGCACTGAAAGCATTGGAAAAACAACCCTCCAAGATTTGAGGTAGTATTTCCAGTGGAAACATGTTAATAAACTGACACTTCCTTGGAGGTTATCACTCATCTATGGCAAGAAATTCAGAAAACACCTACCTGGCCAACCGACTGTACCAACTCACTGCCATCAACTCTATTCCAATTCATTGTGACACTATAGAGCAAAGTACAACTGTTCCTGTAGGTTCCAGGGATGAAAACATAAGGACTGGAAGCACTAATAGATGAAAATCAAAAACTACAGCATTCAAAGATGAATTAAAATTTAATATATAAAAAGCAGGAGTCCTCAAAACTGGACCAATAAGCAAAATCAAGAAAAATAGAGAAGATGATGACTTTGTCAAGAATTATATTTTGCCTTGTTCTCCATTCCACACGCTGTTAGTCAGGGTAGACTAGGGAAACAAATCCATAGAAACACTCAAATATGTATAAGAAAGAGTTCTATATACAAGAGCAACTGCACATTAAGAAAACATTCCAGCCCAGACCAGATCAAGTCCATTAGCCCGATATAAACTCATATGTCTGATACTAATCTTAAGTCCTCTTCAGACTCATGAAATGATGTCAAATGCAAAAAGACCACAAGCCAGTGCGTAGAAAGTCTTTGGATCTAGTGGCATTGTAAGCATCTCAGAGCTTACATGTGGTTTCTCTAGGTCCAGGTTTCTGGTCACATCAGGGTAGCTTCATGTGGTTTCTCCTCAAGGATATCTTGCAGGGAGCCAGCCTTGTCAGTCAAGTGTCTCCAAAGGAGTGATTGTTGTTAGCAGAAAGTCTTCAAGAAAGTGAACCAAGAGAGATAATGTCTCTGCCCCAGGAAGAAATTATCACATTTTCCAGAATTCTCAGAAGGCCATCCCACACAGAGGTCTCATTGACTATCTCCAGATTGACAGGCTAGACTCCACCCCTACACTCTTAATCCTCAAATTGACACGAGATTAGGTGACTGCCACACACACCCATGGAAGCAGCTGTCAAGAAATCAAGTCACATAATCTATTAGGCAAATCTACTGCAAAAGCCCCCTTTAAGGAGTTAAAAAGCAAAGATGTCACTCTGAGAGCTGAGATTAAAGTGACCAGATGTCCCTCTTTTTTAATAATTTGACAACGTCCCACGGCATTTTAAAATTAAAATAAATATATTGCAATACTATTTTTGCATTCTATGAAAGTTTTTTTTGCTCCATATAGACCAAATTTTTAATCAAGAACTCCCACCCCCCACCCGCATCAATGGTGTCCCACTTAAAATCTGGTTACTTTAGCTAAGATCCAAGTCATGATATTTTTTATTGCTTCACATGAATGCAAAAATTAGACAGTGACCAAGGAAGATTGAAGAAAGACTGATACTTGTATTGCCAGGTAATATTGAAAGTATCACAGACTGCTAGAAGAATAAACATGTCTGTCTTGAAGGAATGCTCCTTAGAAGTGAAAAGAAAGATGAATGAGAAATGACCACCAGATTTGGCAAAGTGGCTAAAAGTAATGGCTTTGAAGGGTCAGAAGCAACAAATATCTAACTGTTCTTTTGTAGGATAGTTGGTGATAGCGCTTATGTTACTATGCACTTGTGTGAAGGTAAAAGTGGAGTCCAACCTACCAATCAGATCACAATGCCCCCTCAGCCATGTGAGCCTTTTATAAGGGAAACACTGGGGAGTTCTCCTTCCTTTCTCTTGTCCTCCCCCTTCATCTTGCTGGGACTCTGGAGTGGCCCTTTGTGGACTGCTGACCCTTGGAGTCAAGCTCTGAGCTGTCAGCACCCTGCCATGTCCCCACAGACCTTGGATTCACACAATTCTGCACCCAGCGATCTATACTCTCCCCACATGCACTTTACGTTTCTGCATCTTTAATCTTTGGCTATGTCTGTCTGAAGAGAACTTCTGCTATTCTCAGACACATGGACATGAGGTAGACTGAGCTGGGGTGGTCTCTTGATGTGGCGGTCATGTGCTTATGTTAATTCCATGATTGAGATATAAGGATGGAGTCTAGCCTGTTAATCTGGAGATAGCCATTGAGTAGCCAATGAGGCCTCCATGTGGGCATGGCTTTCTCCTGAGACTTCTGGGAAATCTCACGATATTTCCCTTGTGAGAAATATCTTGTGAGAAATTCCCTTGTGAGAAGATATCTCCCCAGTTGTTGGGCGTGAGTCTCAGAGACAATAAATTATGGACAAGACAAGATGGCAGCGTCCGAGGAGCTGATGGAGCTGGAGGAGAAGACACATAGCTTTACCCTGATGGAATCAGACCTCTGAAGCTGGCGAAGCCACATGGAGAGTCATGCCAGCGCTGAGTTGTCTCTACCACCACTGGATGCTGTTGATGCACCCTGAGTCCTGGAAGCGAAGAGTCATGGGGAGACCCCTGCCAGGGCCGGGATTCTGTACCCACTGGCCTGTGACTGTGAGTCGGAAGGAGACGTTATAGACTTTTATCAAGCATATGGGTTAATATGGGACATATGACTTTGAACTGGAGTGGGTTGGGATGCTTTCTCAATGTTCCATTCCTTTTGTATATAAACCTTATGCTTATATCTATATGTGTCTATGAGTTTGTTTCTCTAGTCTACCCAGACTAACACACTTCATATTAAATTATTTCTAGATATAAAGTCTGTATATAAATGTATCTGTGTGTGTGTGTGTGTGTCACTGATTTGGCTTCTCTAGACAACCAAGTCTAATACAGGTCTCTCTGTTCTTATTTGGTTTTTCTAGAAATGTTTTTGTTGTTGTTGTTTTGTTGACATATAAGAAGATCATTGATCAAGGCATTATTCATTCAAATGTATTTGGGAAAACTACATTCTACACATATATCTGGATATCCATAAAGTCAATGGCCTGATAATGAGCATATCAAATGTCTAAAGAAATCCTGGAGTGACCTAGATTTCACCTGCTTCTTACCAAGAAATCCCTAAGTTTATGACCAAAAGGTTATATTGCATATTTGTGCACATACATGTAGATGTGTATATATGTGCACATGAATTTGTGTTAGGTCCATGATTGTTTACTTGATTACCTATTGACTATATAGTTGGAAACATTAATATTTTAGATTTCAGAAAGGTACCAGATTGGTAGCATGAATTTTATACAATTCTGCCAGCAAGAATTCACTCTTACACTTCTGCAATGTAAAATAGTTACATGAAAAGATTCACTCTATGATAACGAGTTTAAATAGCCTCACATTTGTATAAATTTAGAGGTCAAAAGAATATGTGCCATGCTCTAGGCTATTTTTTGTCATATTTTCACATTCAGAAATGTTTGGGTTTCAGAATTTTGGTCCCATAGTATTTTTTAGTAGAAATGATGCTCCCTAGAATAATTTTTTTTAAAGTTTACCTATAACCCGAGTTGAGTGTCAAGGACTAATAGCAATATATGAGGTAAAGTACATATATGGGACTTTGCTACAAACAACATACTTCATCAGAAAAACATGCAAATCCATGCTATAAGAAAATAATAGATGCACATGCTGTATAATTTTAACATGTTATGTAAGTATGCGAACATTGACACAAAAACATTTTATTAATTTTTAAAATAATCAAAATAAAAATATTATTTAAATTAATTTGAAGCCAGGTACTCTCAGTAAAATAAAGACTTGAAATTAATTGAAAAGTAATAAATGCTTATTTTTTACAACATTATTGTTACCGTTTAGCGTGAAGACCCAAAAGAAAAAACAAAGCAACACAACAGCTTCTATGACTCTGCTGGAGATAGCACCTAATGGAATATTCATTATCATGTAAACCAAGAAAATATATGCCTGACAACGTCTCTGGGATGAAAAAAATCTGCTCCTGACCCAGGAAAATTAATACCAACCTGTGTCTCGACACTGCTGACTTCAGGCAAAAAGAAACATTTTACCCTGTGCCCTCAACTTTTATAAGTACTTTTCCCTCCAAAAGTGATAATCTGTCTCCACTCTGCAGTGAGATTTATCATGTGACTAGTATGTCTAATTTAGCAAACAAGGTCTGACAGAGAAGTTCCATAGGAATTTGTGATGTTTTGGTCAAAAACTGTTGAAAGAGCTTAGTGCTATGTGGGTCCTTAGAATAGTACTAAGAAGGGTGGGAACAGGAAGGGGAGAGAACAAGACCCATATTTTCAAAATTTAAAAAACATATGTACATGCAAAATAAAATACAATGTATGGCGCTATAAACCAGAAAGATCATATCACTGAAGTATGAAAGCCTGAGGTAGTAGTGTCATCCCTTCCCCTCCTTCTTGCTGTCATCATTTGTCTACTGTAGTCACATCATCCTCAGATACTTTCCACATTGAGCCATTCTGCTTCATTTGGTGGCTCCATGTGAGAATAAATTATAGCTTTTGAAAGCTACAGGACCCATTGTTGTGAATCAAGCAGAAAAATAGCTTTCTGATTAGCCTCAACAAGGCCTGTGAAAGAGTGCTTCTCCACTTAACATCGGCACACAATTTAGAAGTCATTGGACAGCAGCACTTTTCTCATGGGAAATAGTGATAAAATGAAACTATGCCAAAGCAGCCTTATACTCAAACAGCTTTTGAGAAATATTTTGCCACCAATATTCTGTATATGATAATTGCACATCTGAATGTTATGAACTGAATCTGAAGGTGGTATGATGGGTGCGTGAAAACCTGTGGTAAGACATTTCTGTGGTTCCTTTTGTACTGTGGGTATTGTTCTCCTCTCTCTCAGGACATAAAACTCTTTAATCATTTTTCAAGGTTATGACTACTCCATAAAAGACATGGTCAAAAACCATCTGAATCATAACTTCTATGGTTTCCTGGAGAATATTAGAAAATGAATACCTACACCTAGGAACCATACTGTAGCATACACTCAGCAGACACATTATAAAAGTTTGATAAGGGACTGAGTCCCAGTGGCACAGTTGTTTTGTGTGGGACTGTGGCCCACTGGGCTGGCGGTTCAAATCCAGCAGCGGCTCTCCAGGAGAAAGGGCTGAACGTCCTACTCCCACGAGAGGGCAGCCGTGCCCTCCCCAAATAAATCGATACAAGTTTGATAAGCTAATGGGATAAATTGCAAAAACAATCATGTATTTATCAATTCCTCCTTGATTCTTGGGGATGGCAATACAGGTGTCTAACCCAGAAGAGGTATAGAGCATGACAGTAAGGACAGTGATGGTATAAACATCATGGCCCAAAACTCTCACTGCCATCGAGTACATTCCAATTCATAGTGATGACATAGGACACAATAGATCTACCCCTGTGGGTTTCTGAACATGTGAATCACTACAGGAGCAAGACAAAAGCTTGCTCTCTCTCACACTGAGACTGGTGGTTTGCAATAGCTTACCTTGGGGGTAGCAGCCCAACTCTTCACACACTCTACCGCCAAGGGTCCTGAATGAGTCATTCTCTTCCTAGAATCCTCCTTATAACAAGGAGCTCTTGGACTTAACAAGACACCTTCCTCCTCCAACTGAATATTAATGGTAACTGGTGATCCGCCTTTGAGGTTGTATTTCCTTAGATAATAAAAACACCTTCTAGGCCATTCTACTTTGTTACACGGATCTCTATGAGTGCGCTTGATAGCATCTGACAACAGTAACAACCAAAACAATTACTAGAAATCGCCTATCCTTCAGTTTAATAAAGCCAAATAGCTTGAACAAAGAAACTAGATAATAATGTAATAGACTATAACTATTAAGAGTTTATTTCTCCAGTTAGTTTAGTACTTAAATGAGAAGATGTGAAAACTCTCACTGTTATATAGCTGACAGTGTTGACTTGGACAAAAGTATAGGCTCTTGCTGAGTGAAGATATTTTCTGTACTTATATTACAAAATTGGTAGAAAGACATGGCTGGCTACTCCTGTAAATATTTACAGGAAAATCTTGAAAATCCACAGTGAAAGTTATACTCTGTTCTCCTGGGTCAGAATTGACTCTATGGCAGTCTATTTTAGTTTGAATATTACAGGATAACTACGAGAAATCCATTTTGTACACACCAGTATGGCTTATAATTTATTTTCAATATTGTGTACAATGGGTCGAATATTTGGCCAGAGAATTTAATCCTCTTTGAAAAAAAGTGAAAGCTAATCTGGACAACAATAGTGCTGCTTTATAACTTTTGTATCATTAGTTGCTCTCCTGAAACATAAAGTGAAGCCATTCTTTGCTTAGTGTGCTTTCTCTTTGCTAATATTTTGTTCATATTCCCTTAGGCATCCTTCTTCTCCAGGGAAATGGTATCATTAACTTTTTAAAGCAATGTAATAGATATATGAGTAGTTTTCTTTTATTATTCATTTTCTAATGCTCTCTGTACTACACAGAATATTTAGCTATTAATCTGTGATATGTGATATGTGGTATCAATATTTCCAAGTGATATTTTACACAATGCCTTGTAAGGGAAGAAACTGCAGGGTAGAAAACATGTCAAACAGCCTTCCTGCTGTCACTTGGACTTTGGACAAGAAAATATCTAAATAAGTTACAAACACAGATGGTAATTGAATTTTTCACACAGTCTTATTGGCATATACCTCACATATCATATAACATAATCATTCACTCATATTTAGGAGACTTTTGCAAACATCGCCACAAACAATTTCAGAAAATTTTCTTCTCATAATCATTGTTGCTAGCTCTCCATTTCCCCATATGACATTTTCCCTTTCATCCCCTAGCTACTATTTATACAGATCTCCATATCCTGCATTTCATATCAAAATGTTATTTAAAAAGAAAAAACATTAAAAACAATAAACAAAAGAGAAAAACCTAAATCTAGAAGAAAGGTAAAAATATTAAAACTGAAATTTTAAAATGAAAGAGAAGGATCAGCATCAAAGAACAAAAAATCATATCATTTTGAGTGAGGGGGACCCCAAAAGCCCATCTGTAGGAAACTGGACATCCCCTTACAGAAAGGTGGTCAGAAGGAGAAGAGCCAATCAGGGCACAGTGTAGCAACAATGAAACATACAACTTCCCTCTAGTTCCTAAATGCTTCCCCACCTCACCACCACCACTATCATGACCCCAATTCTACCTGAATAATCTGGCTATACCAGAGGATGTGCACTGGAACAAATAGAAAGTGAAAACACAGGGAATCCAGGACAGATGATCCTTTCATGACCAGTGTTGACAGTGGCGATACCGAGAGGGTGAAGGGAAGGTGGGTTAGAAAGGGGGGACCTGTTATAAGGATCTAAATAGAACCTCCCCCCCTGGGGGACAGACAACAGAAAAGTGGGTCAAGGGAGATATCGAACAGTGTAAGATATGAAAAATAAAAATTTATAAATTATCAAGGGTTCATGAGGGAGGGCTACTGAGGAGGGAGGGGAAAATGAAGAGCTGATACCATGGACTCAAGTAGAAAGCAAACGCTTTGAGAATGATGATGGCAACAAATGTACAAATGTGTTTGACATACAATAGATGTATATATGGGTTGTGATCAGTTTTAAGAGCTTCCAATAAAATGAATTTTAAAAAATGAATGAAAAGGAAGATCAAATGATAGTGTCACATTTTAACCTAACTACATGAGCCATAATCAACTTTACAAATGTTTTCTGCCTAATAGGAAGGCTGTTCACATCCCTTGGGATAGCACTGCAGCAGGGGAGGGAGGGCCATGGGTCACTAGCACCTAAATTCATATGAGAAACCTAAAAATAGACTTGGGGCTTCCACTGTCATCAATCGTGCTTTGCAAAACAGTATTCACAATTTAAGCTCATGATTTGATTTTATTATTTATAATCCTTGGCCCACACAGATTGGTGTGCTTCTGCCAGCAGGATTTAGTTGATGTCTCACTTAGAGAGCTGCTTGTTTGAAGACAAAGTTTTAAGACCCCAGACACTATGTTTTCTGATAGCAGATGTCATCTGGTTTTTCCTTCAGTGTACTTTGTCCTAGCATCTGTGTCTTCAGGGTTTTCTTCATGAGGGAGAGCACCAAGCAAGGCTATGTCATAAGAACTAACTGTTCTTCGATTTGGGCTAAAATTAAGTGCAAGTCCAAAATACATTCCTATATGTATGTTCTATATGTCTCTAGTTCACTTCAGGGACATAATTATCATATTGTGATAGAGAAAACAATAGATCGTCCCCTGTGTTAAATTGCGTTGATTAGAGAAACATTCATTGACACTCATTGATGTGTACAAGGGACCTTTATATCTAAAGCAATGTATTATTAAAACATTCCAGAACAATCCAGATCAAGTCCACTAGTTCAATATTAGCCCAGAAGTCTGGCATTAGCCCATGATTATGTCTTCAGACTCACATAGCACATACAATGATGCTGAATGCAGTAAGATCACAGGCCACTAGGTCCAATGGCACTGGACACATATCCAGGGCTCTGGCTACCATCAGTGTGGCCCCATGTGGTGTGTCAACAAGAATATAAAACAGAGAGTATGTCCTGTCTTCACGGAGGATGAGAGGAAGTCCCAGAGTCCTCATGAGAAGGTCACACCCACAAGAAGTCAACAATCAGGCTGTGACCTGACTGCAAGGTTAGACTCCAAACCTTCGCTCTATATATCAAGTTGACATGGATTTATGTAACTATCACATCTTCTGGGGCATAAGGTAATCCCATTGATTGTGTCATTAGCTTAGTCAATGTTATAGAATTGAAAATCACATTGAGAAAATGAAATTATACATGTATAGGCCAGCTTTTCATTACTGCAATTCTGAGTTATTGACATTTACAGACTAAACTCTTAAGTGAATGGACACTATTTACACAAACAATTGGGCTTCTGATATGGTAAAACTTCCAAAAGCATTCATTAATTAAGGCAGAACCAAATTAATACATGTCATAAGAAATCAAAGGTGGGTAGGAGATGGGCCAGTCAAGGTGCAGTGAGGTAGCGATGAAGCATACAACTTTCCTCTAGTTCCTGAAGGCTTCGTCTCTCCAACTATCATGGTCCCAATTCTGCCTTACAAATCCAGCTGGACTGGAGGAGGTACACTGGTAGCAATGGGAACTGTAAATATAGGGCACCCAGGACAGATGAATCCCTCAGGGCCAGTGGTGAGAACAAAGATACAGGATAGGTGGAGAAAAGGTGGGGTAGACAGAGGGAGCCAACTACAAGGATCTACAAATAACCTCCTATCTGGAGGACAGACATCAGAGGAGTGGGCAAAGGGAGATGTCAGGCGGTATATGACAAAACACTAATAATTTATAAAGCAGTGAGGACTGTGGTGGAGGGGGGAACAAGGATGGAGGGGAAAGGATGAGAAGCTGATAGATATCAAGGGCCCCAGTGGAAAAGTGGATATTTGGAGAATGATAATGGCAACAGGCATGTGAAGGTGCTTGGCACAGTATATGTCACTATGTATTGTGAAAAACGATGTACTAGCCCCCAGTAAAATGATTAAAAGGAAAAAAATCAATAATTCTGGTGAAAAGGAAAAAGAGAAAGCAAGGAAAGCATTGCAATTTTAAATATATGGTAGTCCTTGTACACCTTTCATTGTGCACCCTCGAAGCAATAGATCTGAACCAAAGTCCGAAGACCATGAATTCCATAGCCTTGGGATAATAGTCATCTGCTTCTTCTGTTTCAGCCTTAAATCCAATGGAATATATTGCTTTCTTACATCTGCTACAGATGAGTTTGAGGTAAAGCCCAGGTCTATTGAGTAGGATTTCCATATTTAAATCTTCTGGCATGGTGGCAGAATCTAAAGGACCAGTAGTCTATAGCATATGGCCTGGGACACCAAGGTCTACATAGAAGCTAAGTGAAAAGTGTCCAATAGGGAACATTGTACTGGGCATAGTATAGCCTTGGGTTCTATGTAAGTATTGTTAAAGACCTTTTCCCAATGGGAGGTGGCTCCTCCCAGTTTATCCATCAACTCAAATGTTATTGTGGTCTCTAAGATATACATACCCTCACTCCCCTCATCTTAACTTGAATTTCCAATAAGCTTCACTTATCATAGTTGTAGAAGTGCCTGTTGAATTGAGGTGACCTTAGCATAATTGGGTACTGCAGTACTTGGACGGTCTTCTCCGTCTCCTCCCATCTGGAAAAACTGACCCCAGCTGAGATGAGGTGTCCTCTGTCAAAGGGGTTTGAAGGCATACAAATAAGGGGGGGATATAAGGTAAAAAACCCCGCTAACAACCTTCAATATACAGATGACACAATCTTGCTTGCTGAATGTGAGGAGGGCTGAGGCACTTGCTAATAAAGATCAAGGATTGCAGTTTTCAGTATGGATTGTAACGCAATGTAAATAAGACTAAATGTAAATAAGACTACAATGGGTCCAATAGGTAACACTATGATAAATGGAGTAAAGGTTGAAGTTGTCAAAGATTTTGTCTTGCTTGGGTCAATGCTCATGGAAGCAACAGTCAAGAGACCACTGCAGTCAGGGCAACCTTTACTATTCTAATTAACTGCTGTGGGCAAATATGCTGCACAAGACCTCTTTAGAATACTGAAAAGCAAGACATTTTCAGTTGCCTCATAATGTATAAAGAAGACTAAGGAAAAAGTTGTGCTTTAATTGTGGTGATAGCATAGAATATTGAAAGTAGCACAGGATGCTAAAATGACAAATCTGTCTCAGAAAAAGCATGTTTAGAATGATCCTCAGAGACAAGGATTGTCAAGAAAGACCAATCCCTGGAGAAGGACGTCATGCTTGGTAAGGTAGAGGCACTGAGAAAGAGAGGAAGTCTCTGGACAAGATAGACTGACACAGTAGCTACAACAATAGACTCAGGCATAGAAATAATTTGAGGGTGGTGCAGGATCAGGTGGTGTTTTGTTCTGTTTTACATAAGATCACTAAGTCAGAACCCACTGGATGGCATCTAATAATATCAACAGTATTAAGGTCCATGAACATGAGACAGGCTCTCTACCTCATTGCTTGGGAAATTGGATTAGAAGATTACATGACCTGAGAACTGAAGACTGCCTTATTGTTGGTGCTTATCTTTATAGTATTGGACTGATACAATACTTGTCCTTTCAAGATTGACTCACTTCACTCAATATAATAGTTTTCAGATCTACTTATACCATGACATGCTTTTTTTTTGGGAAGGCACAGTATTTCATTGTGTATATGTACTAGCGATTCTTTATCCATTCTTCGATCCATTTGCTTCTTGCTATTGTAAACTGTGCTGAAATGAATATAGGAGACCATCCATCTGTTCCATGGTCCATCCCTTATTTCTTGGGCATGTATCTTGGTTGATTAGTATTTCTATTGCCAATCACTTTAGGTAGCACCATATCACTTTCCACAATGGTTATAGATATTCATGAGTTCACTAGCAGTGTATGAGTTTCAATGCCACTACACCTGCTTCAGCATTTTATGTTTCTGATTTGTTTATGAGATTGATTTGAATTGGGCTATCATTTGGGGTGAAAGGTGACAGCTCATGATGTTGTGTAGCCTCTCCCAGATTGTTAGTGATTGTGAGCATTTCCTCTTGTGTTTGTTAGCCATTCATATGCAATCCTTTGTGAATTGTCTAGTCATGTCCTCTGCCCACCTTTTGAATGGATTTTTTATTTGTATTGAGTTGTTGCAAAGTTTTAGAGATTTTAGTATTTACATTTTCCCCAATCATTTCATTCTTTACAAATGCACAAGGGTTTTATTTTTAATAAACTCCAGTCATCTATTTTGTCTTTCACTGTGTGGGCTTCCTATATTATATTTGATAGCTCATGTATGTTCTGCAATAAGGTCCTTATATTTGTCACAATTTTTTAATGATTTTTATATTTATGGGGTTTACATTTAATACTTTAATCCATCTTTTGGACCCATAAAAAAGAAATGTCTTTCTCTATTTTCTTTCTCTCTTCCTTGTTCTCTCTCTCTCTCTCTCTCTCCCTCTCTCTATTATATACATATATGCATATATATGTATGTGTGTATTTATGTAATAAGTAGGAAGATAGATGATAGATAGATAGATGATATGGTGGTGCAATGGTTGTGTGCAGGACTGCGGCGCACAGTTGACTGTTCAAATCCAGCAGCAGCTCTCCAGGAGCAAGGCTGGACTTCCTATCCCACCAGGGCAGTGATGCAGGGAAAAAAAAGAAGAAATGGATTTATGGAGAAGTAAATTAAAATACAAAACTAAAAGAGACACATTTTATTGTTCAACAAGAACCATTAAGGTCAAGACACTTGTAGGCGATGACACCATTTAGTCTATACAGAAGGAAGAGCGGTTTCTGGGAAGTTACCAATGACAATGCTATTTTTCCTCTTAGATTATAAACTAAAGAAGTTGTACCCTTTAGTGATTTTTTAAGATTTGGAAACAAAAGAAATGAAAAGGAGCCAAATCAATGAGGTAGGGCAACATACTGCTTCAGCGACAAAGAAAACTAAGGAATGTGAAAAGTCCCTGGGAACCATTACATGCCCTGACCTCCACTTCCACTTCTGTAACCGGCCTGCCTGTGTTGCCTCAGTAATCTCCTTGTTAGCTGCTACCTAATACATCTCTAACAGCCTGTGTGAGCAATCCTTTCCCTATAAAAGTTCTCAAGACGCCAAGTATCCGGTTCAGTCTCAGGATATGAATCCACTGAGCCACGTGTTGGCACAATAAAATGCTTCCTTTTATCTTACTCCATGGCTTTGGTAATTCCTTCTGTGCAACTCTGATAACATCAGGACCATCGAAACTCATACATAATTGTTCTGGAGTGAGCAGAAACATTGTCATGATGCAAAGACTAAGGCTGTCCAGGTAGTTTTCTGCTAAAGCTTCTGCTAACATGCTCAAAACACACTCATGAAAACCAAATGTTACTGCTCTCTACCCCTGTAGAAAGTCAACAGGCAAAATGCCTGTGCATTCCTCCCAATGCTGTTGTCATTATCTTTTCTCTGGAATGGTCTGCTTTTATTATGATTGGATGGCTTTTTACCTCTTGGTAATTATTGTTTGATCTTATTTTGTCTTCAAGATTGTATGGTAAGTCATGTTTCCTTTCGTCTTACAGTTCTTGAAAATGCTTCTGATTTTTGCTGTCACTTGTTGAAATTTGTCATCTAAAACTCTGCTCTTATTTCCAGTTGATCTGAACACCCGTCAAATAGAATGTTGCCGTAAATGTAATTTTTCACTCAGAATTGTGTAAACTGAGTTGATTGAGATGGATGTGGGATTGGTTATTGTTTCTGCTGTCCTGTTTTCAATTAATGCATGAGCAAGATGACTCATTTGCAAAATGATGTGGATGGTCGATTTTTGCTAGCGTCATCTTTAATGTCATTTAAAACTTCTTTAAAAAGAGTTATCTGTGCCCCAGGGAGGAGGTTATATGTAGATTCCTGTAAACTGTTCCCCCTTTCTACCCCACCTTTGCTCCACACTCCCAGTATAGCCCTTCTGACCACTGGTCATTAAGGGTTGTTCTGTTCTGGGGGATGAACAGCAGAGAAGTGGGTGAAGGAAGACATAGGGCAGTGTAAGATGTGACAAAGCAATAATAATTTATAAATTACCAAAGGTTCATGGAGGAGGGGGGAGTGAGGAGGGAGGGGAAATGAGCATCAGATACTAGGGATTCAAGTTGAAAAAAGTGCTTTGATAATGATGAGGGAGACAAATGCACAAATGTGTTTCATACAATAGATGTATGTGTGGATTGTGATAAGAGTTGTATGAACCTCCAATAAAATGGTTTAATTTTAAAAATGGAACTATGTTGCATGTACTGTAAGCTCATCAACATTTGTGAACAACATTAGTGAGTAATTTTTCTATTAAAATCTTACTTATAATTGTGGTGTTTATTCAATGAAATGAATATACAAGGGGTTTCAGAGAGTTCATGGGAAAATAGAAAAAGAAAAATAAATAGTTACCTTTGGCCCAGGGAGCGGACATGTCTGATCAGAATGAAAGGGGAGGAAGAGAGAGTGGAGCACATTCTGGCCCACCAAGCCTTGAGGATGAGAGACCCACTCAGAGCAGCCAATTCACAGAGAAGACCATATGTCAGGCCCGACTATGAGACATGACTTCCCTCACTGACCCACAGCCCTAGAGGGGACAACACTGGATACACAGTGTGGGCATTGCACCCTATCTAACCCCATCCCACCGAGGCAAAACACTAAAGGAGTGCAACAGAACAGCAAGAGTTGCAGAGCAAGGAAGTACAGAGGGAACAAAAAATAGACTTTGGGTTCAGGGTGTGGCATCCCATCAGGAAAACACTCCTAAAGATCAACAAACAGACCTTGAGCTATATACAGGTTTTTCTTTTTTGTGTGCGTTTTTGGTTTGTTGTTAAGGGTGTCTTTTGTTCATTTGTTCCTTTGTTTTTCTTGGTCTTCTTTTTGTGCATATTATTATCTCTGCCGGTCTATCTAGATAAAAATAGGTGGGATAAACAATCTTGAGGAGGAAACAACTGGACTGACAATTATAGGAGGGGGGACTGTGGGGGAAGGGCTGTTAAAAAAAAAAAGAGACAAGGGAACAACAAGTGATCCAAAATCGGTGGCAAGGAGGTTGTAAGAAACCTGGTAGGGCTTTATCAAGGGCAATATAACTAAGAGGAATTACTGAAACCCAAATGAAGGCTGAGCATGATAATAGAAAAAAAAGGAAAGTAAAAGCAAATAGAGGAAAGAAAAAGGAGTCAAAGGGTATTTATAGAGGTCTAAATACAGGCAGGTACATATGAAACTATATTTATACATGATGATGGGGAAATAGATATGTGCATATCATTAATGTGCTTATCATTAAGGTAGTGGATAGACATTGGGCTTTGCCTCAAGTACTCCCTCAATGCAAGAGCACTTTTTCTATTAAACTGGCATTCCATGGTGTTCACTTTTCTGACTTGATTGCTGAAGACAAAGTGTGTGCATAAACAAATGTGGTGAAGAAAAGTGATGGTGCCCAGCAATCAAAAGATATAGCATCTGGGATCTTAAAAGCTTGAAGATAAATAAGCAGCCATCTAGCTGAGAAGCATCAAAGGCCACATGGATGAATCACACTAGCCTCTATGATCATGAGGTGTCGATGGGATCAAGTATCAGAGGCATCAAAGAACAAAGAAATTATATTGTTGTGAATGAGAGGAAGTGAGAAGAGGGAACCCAAAGTCCATCTGTAGGGAACTGGACATCTCCGTACAGAAGGGTCCTGAGGAGGAGATGAGCCAGTCGGGATGTAGTGTAGGAGCGATGAAACATATAACTTTCCTCTAGTTCTTCAATGTCTTCTCACCCCCACTATCATGATTCCAATCCTACCTTACAAATCCGGCTAGGCGAGAGGATGTACCTTGGTACAGATAGAAATTGGAAACTCAGGTAATTCAGGACAAATGAACCCTTCAGGACCAGTGGTGAGAGTGGTGATACCAGGAAGGGTGAGGGACGATGGAATAGAATGGAGAATCAATTACAAGGATCTATATATAACCACCTACCTGATGAACAGACAACAGGGAAGGGGGTGAAGAGAGGCATCAGGCAGTGTACGATATGGCAAAATAATAAAAATTTCTAAATTATCAAGGGTTCATGGGGGAGAGAAGGGGAAAATGAGGAACTGATACCAAAGGCTCAGTAGAAAGCAAGTGTTTTGAGAATGATGAGGGCAACTGTGGCAGTCATGGACATTGGTGTCAATTTCAGCATTGGGAATGTAGGAGTGGGGTCTAGCCTGTCAGTCTGGAGATAGCCAATGAGACCTCTGTGTGGACATGACTTTCTCTGAGAATTCTGGGAGATCTCGCTATTTTTCTCGTGTGGAGGTCAGAGACTATGGACTCAGTTCATTGGAGATGTTCTCCTGATAAGACACAAGGCTGATTCCCTGTGAGCCGTCCCGGAGGAGAAGCCACATGGCCCTATCCTGATGGAACCAGACCTCTGAAGACAGAAAAGTCACATGGAGACTGAGATGCTTCTACGACCACTGGATACAAAAGACTGCACTCACTGGCCTGTGATTGTCATTGCATGTGCTTCATGAGTCTGAAGACTTATGGATTGGTATCACACAAATTGGCTAATATCAGACTTATGGGCTTTGACTGGACTGGATTGGGATGCTTTCTCAATGTTCCAGTCCTCTTGTATATAAACCTTTCCCTTACATGCATATGCATTCTTATGAATTTGCTTCTCTAGTCTAGCCGGACTAACACAGCTACAAATGTACAAATGTCCTTGACATAAAATGGATATATGTATGGATTGTGGTAACAGTTGTATGAGCCCTCAATAAAGTGATTAAAAACCAACCAAAGAACTGAAAATGGACAAGGAACAAGGGAGACAAACAGTCATACATGTATAAACTTCTGATTTCTTTTTATTTTTCTCATCACTTTTCATGAAATACCAATGACTTTACCATTCTTCCACCCAAGTATCACCATAATTATTATGCCTGTTCTTGCTTCAATTTTAAAAACACGCATGATGCTCTGATAGGGACTCCTTCAAAACTCATATCCTATCTTTTTAATGTCTCAGAGTAGACCCCATTCAGAGATGTTATAACCAGTTTGTAGAAATCTATCATAGTGTAAATATTGTTTATAATCCAGGCACCATTTAAAATAATATACATTTACATAAGCTTTTGAAGACTCTTAATAGACATATATGCATATATACATATATATGTATATATATGCCAGCATAGATATCAGTCCTTAAGCTTTCTAAAGATAATAGAATCACAATTTTCTTAGCCAAGTGATCCTAAAATCCTCAGGATATAGATAGCACTAAATATATTATGGCCATATTGGAAACAGAATAATAAGAAGAGTGCTTTTGAGATGGGTAAAGAAATAGAGGATAATTTGAAAGGGAAAAAATGTCCAAAATGAAGCATAAGTGAGGGAACATTTGATATCATATAAGAATGCAAATTTAGCAGTGGTCTGGACAGGTACACCCAGCAGCATTTCCTGATGCCCCTCCATTTACAAATCTTGTTTTTGCTTTAGTGGTTCTTATCTGTGGATATACATAGCCTCCGGAAATGTGACACATGCAAGTCTCTAAATATTCTAATCAATTATTATTATTATGTTCATGCCCAGTTCACCAGTAGTCTTGATTCATCTTCTAACTACGTCATTGAACTTAATAATATTTTCCATAGACAAGAGTACTTCAAAAAATTCAAGAAATGAATCCATTATCATTTTATTTCACTTTTTCATGAATTTCATAAAGGCCCCTTATAGTTAATTGTTCATAGTCATGTATCCCTGGATAAGCTCTGGGCCTATGGAAGTCTTACAATATGTTTTCATTTCTTTTGTACTCTTCATGATATAAGCTGAGCTTTTTAAAAAATTGACTGTCTGCAGAAACTTGTTGTAAAGGCCTTCGATTTTATATGTCTATAAGATAAGAAGTACCTTTAGCAAAAAGAGCTGTGAGGGAGTCCAGGATACATAGTGAATTCTCCAGAGAGTCAGCAGGACGTCCACAGGCCTGCTGCAAAAAGAGATGCAGGCAGACCAGTATTAAATCTCACTACTGGAGATCCTGAACTTGATCACTTGTTAAGGTGGCGTCTACATGGTTTCCCTACTGTGCACTTATCACTTTTCTGTTTCTATTATATTATAGAGTTTAATTCAAAAGTCTGCATAAAGTAGAAGCAGAGCGTTTTTTTGAGAAAATAATTTGCCAAATGGGAAATACAGGATTGTGAGGTTCCCAATTCCGAATTCCACAGAGGGAAGAGTGAAAAAGGGTTTTGTTGTTGATGATGTTCCCCCTCTCCAACTGTTTTATTGGCATATAATTCACATGGCATATAATTCAAAAGTTTAATCACATCAAGAAGAGCTGTTCAATCATCATCACAGTCAATTTTGAACATTTTCTTCATTCGCCAATGCATGATTGCTAGCTGTTTTTGCCCCTCAACTTCCCTTGCCATACCGGCAAGGAAACATTAATCTAGTTACCATTTGTATAGATTTGCCTATCCTGTATTTTACATATGGAAAAGCATTTTTAAAAAATAAAAATTAAATTAAAAAGTAATAATAAAAAGTAATAAAATAATTAAAAAGTAAAACAGATAAAAACCTCAATTAAAAAGAGAGGAGAAATATTAAAAATGAGAACTAATTTATTTATTTGGATCATAAGGAAAATAAAATGATAGGGTGCTAAATTTTAATCTAGCAGAATCTGCAACAATTAGAGTGGGAGGAAAAAAGAACTAGAGGAAAGGGAGAAAGAGGAGCTTATGCCAAAGGCTCAAGTAGAAAATATTTGGAAATAAATATGGCAACATGTGTACAAATAGGCTTAATACAAATGATGCATTGAATGTTATAAGAGCTATAAGAGCCCCCAATAAAAACTGTATTTTTTTAAAAGGGAAAAAAAGAATTTGTTTTCTAGAATTCTTGGAAAGTAACATTCCTATTACCTCTTTTGGGTTATAGGTTAAGAAAGCAGCACTCTATCTTTTGTGGTGCATAATAGTGACAAACTTGAATTTCTTTTCCCCATATTCTATCTCACGCACAGTAAATCATCATTAGGCCTAAATGCCCTGCATTTTTGATAACTGCTTTATACTTGTTTAAGAATGATGGAGCCTACCTTGTGACTGATAAAGATCATATAGAAAAGTTCCATGTATTGCTCCTTTCTTATATAAAAATCTTTTCTTTATTGTAAAAAAAACAATAAGAGTGGAAAAATTTTATCTGGTTAAAAAAATTGTACATGGTTACAAGCGTGCACACTCACTGCCATTGAATTGATTACGACTCATTGTGACTCCTAAGGGACCTGTGGGTTTCCAAGACTGTAAATCTTATGACAGTAGGAGGACAGTGATGCCCCCCCAAAAAAATTTATGAGAGTGGAAATCCTCATCTTTCACCTTTGGAGCAACTGGTAAGTTGGAACTGCTGACTTTAAGGTAAGCAAGGCAACACGCAATCCACTAAGGCACCAGGGCTCGTAATAAGTTAAAGTTCTGCAAGGAAATCTTCAAAATTTCCTTAGGACAATCTAGCAATAAGCCCTCTGCTGCATATGCAGTTTGTATGCTGTGCACATATTATCCCAAGACCTTCTGGAAAACATTTCTTCACAAATTGATTTTGCCTCCTTCATTGTTTGTTAATAGTGTTAATGATCATTGGTAAAGATTCCCCATTCAGATCTAAGAGGTACTTATGCAGCAGAGCACAATGGAAACACACACCAATTAAAATGAAGCCGTATTTTGGAAAAGAACATATTTCTCTCCTTCTAATCATCTATCTCTGAAATGAATTTTAAGTGTTCTTACCCCAATAATACATATTTTGTAGGAAGATTCAAAAGGTTAGACACATATCCTGTCTCTAATGCAAAGGAGAGATTTTCTGAACTTTTGACAGAGTGAAATGACTGAACTAGATCCATATTTCTGCCACATTCAATAGAATTAAAATAAAAGCTAGTCATGCCTGCCTTTTGAGGTCTTTGGCTAGCTGGGAAGATTTTTTTTTTCTGCAGTAAAATCAAGAATGTGGCCAAAGAAAGGATTTTTTAAATGAATTTGTGAAATTTATCTTAAGAACAATTTATTTTATGTCAGGGATGTAGAAACAATGTCTCAGGAAAAAGACTTTCAGTCCAACCATTATCTAAATTTTCCAGGCAACTAAAACTGAACCCCAAGTCACTGCCCTCTAGTCTATTTTAGTTCCATGTGGTCCTCTAAGTCAGAGGACAATTTCCCCTGTGGGTTTCCAAGAACATAATTCTACAGAAGTATAAAGCCTAATCTTTCTTCTCTGGAGTGGCTGGAGTGTTCAAATTGCCTGTGGTTAACAGCCCAGTTCGTAGCCCACCATGCCACCAGAGCTTCTCCGGAGCAACCAGACAGGTTTTATTTGAGCAAGCAGCTTCCAAGGAAAGGGCCTGTCCCCAAGTATTCTCTTAAGCCTAGGTACCAGGCCTCCCCCACAAATGTTTTATACCAAACTAGACATCTTTAGAACCTGTTCATAAAGGTCTGCAATCGTTATAAGCAATTTGTGACTATGATGGTAAGTAAATCTTTGTTGTCAAATTAATTTCTGCAATTAGCGTGTGTAACCAATCTTTGTAGCACATCTAGCATATGCATCCAGTGTAAATCTCTTTCCAATTTTTCTTAACCCTCCTCCTCTTCTGATCTTTATAAATGTTAAACTTGTAGATAACATGTTTTGTCCACACAATTGTCCTTACCAAAACCTTCTTTCTTGAATAGCCATGTTTTCACATGGGTGAACTAGTGATTTCTCCCACTTGAAAGGATTTTTAATGTGGAATGAATCCGCAGCATTTCACACTTCTTCCACTAATTTCATCATTCAATGATGACTTTCTGGGAATGACAAACAGATTTTCATATCAATCACTCCTTCTTCAGTTACTGGATATTGATCCAAGAAAGAGCTTTCATTCTCCCATGTCTATTATACAGTCTAATTTTAATCAGCATGAAAAATATGAATACATCCAACATGTCACAATAACAACCCACTTCCATCAAGACAATTTGAACGCATAGTAGCCCTATGTTTCCCCAGAGATGTTACTGGTTTGAGCTACCAATTATTTGATTACCAGAATAACACCTAATCCACAGCTCCACAAATTCTTTTTTTGTTTGTTTGTTTTTGTTTTAGGGGGCAGCACTGCCTGCTGGTGGTCGTGGGAGCTACCCAGCACCACAAATTCTTTTTAATGGCTCATTCTCTTTGAATTTCCACATAGGAATCAGTGTGCATTTGGGCATGCATATGTTTGTGCTCTGGGCCTACTGACCCATTCATTGTTGCAATCGTAATTGATAAAGAACAAATCAAAGACACAGGTTTCACATATCCAAAAGGAAGAACAACCCAGTAATGTAGATTTCCTGCTAAGTAGCATAGTATATATAACATGATGAGAAAGGCAAGACCAGCATGCTATATTACAACACAAGAGGCAATGTGGGAGAAACATACTAAATGTTTCTAAAAAACTTTAGAAAATGAAATGTAGTAAACTATGAACTCTCAAAAAATTGAGTTTTTAATTCATTTTATATCTAAAATGATGACTCTCATTTAATCTAAACTTTTCTTCCCAAAGTACCCATATGCTGAAATGTGAATTTATTCCTCAAAATCACATTTTAATTGTCTAAAATAATGAGTTTCAAATGACCTCCAAAATCCAAGTGAATTTTTCTTCTTTCAAAATAGTATTTCAAAAGAATTTAAAAAAGTAGTTCATTTTCTTAACTCTTTAAAACTCAATGTCAGAAAATAAAATTCTCACAATTGGTCAGTAGGTAACATCGTGATAAACTCTTAAGCATTTTATCTTTCTTTTATCCGTAATCCATACTCATGGAAGCAGCACTCAAGAGATAAAAATGATACACTGCATTGGGTAAATCAGGTGCAGAGGTCACATTGTAGTGTTGAAAAGCAAATATATCACTATGAAAACTGAGATACACCAAGGCATGGTATTTTCAGTCACCTTATATGCATGTGAATTTTGAACAATAAATAAGAAAACCAGGAGAAGAATGGGTGCATTTGAATTATAGTGTTGGCCAAGAATATTTAAAGCATCACAGACTACCAAAAGAACAATATATGTTTGTATTGGAAGAAGTCTAGCTGGAATTATCCTAAGAAGCCAGGAGAATGACAAAATCTCATACTTTGGACAAGTTATCAGAAAAAGCAGTTCCTGAAAAATAATATCATCCTTGGTAAAGTAGAGGGACAGTGAAAAAGATGATCATCCTTGACAAGATTGATTGACAAAGAGACTGCAACAATGGGCTCAAACATACCAAATATTGTGAGCATGCTATAGGATTGGGTGTTATTTCAATAAGTTGAACCTAAGAGTGCTATGATTAGGAATCAATTTGGCACCTGGCAACAGCAATAACATATCCTTCCCTGAGTAAGAAAAGTAAATACTCAAACTTTGGTTCAAATAGCCTTGCTACAACACTTTGCGGAAATTAGACTATGGGCCAGAGGATTTTATCACATTTCTGCATTACAAAACCAATAAAATTAGGAGAATCTTTTTCTGGCTAAGGATACCTAATACATTCAAAGCAGTTTACTATTGTGGAATTTCCCCAAAGACATTGGTCTTTCTCCCACAACTTTTCTATTAGTTTGTCCAGCTGAGCACCTTGTTTCTGACTGTGATGCTGGAAGCTATGTCATTCGTATTTCAAATACCAGCGAGATCACCCAAAGTGAACTGATTTCAGCAGCATGTTCAGACTAAGAACAGACTATGAAAAAGATATAGGCTGACCACTTTGGAGTAATTTACCACTGAAAACTTCATAAATAGTAGCAGAACAGAAAGTGGTGTAGGAAAACACCTAACACAAAAAGTATAAAAAGCATCAAAGAACCCACGAATGGATGCAATAAGCCTGAATATCAAAGGACTGAGCTCAGGCATTAAAAGGCAGAGGCTACCACATAAATCCAGATAGACCAGGAGATGCACAGTGAAGTTGGAAATATGGGAAACTTAGGATAGATGATCCATCAAGACTAGTAATAAGAGTGGTAATACCAGGAGGGTGGAGGGATGGAGGAATAGAAAGGGAGAACCAACTTCAGGGATCTACAAGTAGCCTCCTCTCTGGGGCAAGGACAACAGGGAAGTGAGTGTTGGGACACATTGGACAGTGCACAAGATGAAAAAGTAATTTGTAAATTACTAAGGGTTCAAGGGGAAGGGGGGCAGGAAGGGTAATATAGGGAGCTGATAATGGGAGCCTGGAGGGAGGGAGAATGTTTTGAGAGTGATGATGGCAATGGGTGTGTAAAAGTGGCCTGAATACAACTGATGTTGTTAGGGATTGTGATGCGAGTTGTAGGGCCCCCCCAATAAAATGATTATTTTTTAAAAGGGGGGGGAGGAGAAAAGGGAATTTTTTTTTCCTTTTTTTTAAAGAGGAGCTTGTACCAAGGGCTCAAGTGGAAAATATTGGGAAATGTATGTGGAAACGTGTGCAAATGTGCTTGATACAAATGATGTACTGAATGTTGTAGTAGCTGTAAGAGCCCCCAATAAAATTGAAAAAAAAGCAGAGGCTAGCAGACTGGCATAGAAAACACAACCCATCAATCTGCTGTCTACAGGAGACACATCTAAAGATTACAGACAAAGATAGACTGAAAATAAAAGCAGAAGAGAAATATATCAAGCAAATGGAAATTCAGAAAAAGAAGGGGCACTATATAATGCTCAAGGCAACAGCACACCAAGAACCAGTGAGCATAATAAATATATGCATGCCCAGCCAGAGGCCCATGAAATTAATAAAACACTCCAAAAGATTGAAAAAAAGGAAATTACATGCTCAAAACTATTATAGTAGGTGACATAAACACACCACTCTTTGAGATGTACCAGAACCTTCGGAAAGCAGCAAAGACAGTTGTCAGAGGAAGTATGATAGCAATACATACACACATGAAAAAGAAACAGAGATTTATGATTGCTGTGCTGACACAAAACTTACAGCAATTAGAGCAAAATCAACAGGGCAATCCTACAAAGAGCAAAAGAAAAGAAATAACAAAATCAGGATTGTTAGATTCAAGAGATGGAAAACAAGAAAAGTAGAGGGAAATGTGCCGCTAAAGTTGGTTCTTTGTTAGGATTAACAGAATTGGCAAGCCAATGCTAAAACTAAACAAAGAAAGAAAGGAAGGGGAAAAATCCAATAGTAACAATGAAGGATGAAACAGAAGACATTACAACAGACCCTAATGAAATCAAAAGGATAATTACACAGTACTAAAAAGTCCTGTACTCCAATAAATTCAGCAACATGGAAGACCTGGAAAAATATTTGGAAAAACAATCCCACTCTGGATAATCCCAGGAATAGAAGAAATACACAGGTTATCAAGGGATTACCAACCAAAAAAATCCCTCAATCCAGATGGCTTCACAGGCACATCCTAACAAGCATTCAGAGAAGAATTGACAGTAGTCCTACAAAATCTCCTTGAGAACATAGAATATGACAGAAAAATCATGAACTCTTTCTATGAAGCTAGAATAACTCTGAAACCTAAAGCGGGCAAGGGTCCCACAAGAATCAAGCACTACAGAACAAAATCTCCAGCAAACATCAATGCAAAAATCCTTAACAAAATGCTAGCCAATAGATACAAAAGTATATAAAATAAATAATTCACCATGACCAGGTGGGATTCATAACAGGGATGCAGGGATGGTTCATACTAATGAAAAGCCATTAGTATTATTCACCATATTGACACAAAATTATAGGAACCACATGATAATATTGATAGGTGCAGAAAAGCATTTGACAACATCGAACATCAATTCCTATTTAACACACTCAAGAAGATAGGAATGGAAGGAAAGCACATCAATATTGTAAAAGATATACATGAAAAACAAACAAAAACAAAAAATGCCAATGTGCTAGTCAATGGAGAAAAGATGAAAACACTTCCACAGAAAAAGGAAAACAGATAAAGATGCCCCTTGTCCCACGATGTTTTATTTAACATCTTACTGTAAGTCCTAGCTAACAGCAAAAGGCTAATAAACGGCAAGAAATTATTCACTTGGGGAACAAAGAGGTGAAACTATCATTGTTCGCAGATGATATGATTCTGTATATGGAAAATCTCCAAAGCTCCACAAGTGGAGTACTGGAAGCAAAGTGGAATATGACAGAGTGGTAGTGTACAATATCAAGAACCAGAAGTCCAATTGGACTCCTCTACACATCAGACAAGACCACAGAAGAGGGGATCAAAAAGGTGTATCCTTCACAATAGTCAAGCAGGAATTAAAATATCTAGGGATATACCTGACTAAAAAAAATTTGTATGAGGAAAACCACAGAACACTATTACAAGAAATCAAGAGTGACCACAACAAATGAAAGAATGTCTCATGCTAGTGGATCAGACGACTCAATATAGTAAAGATATTAGTTCTGCCCAAGAAAGTAAGCAAATTTTATGCTGCCTCAATAAAAATACCATCATCATTCGTAAGAATAATTGGAAAAACTGATTACCAACTTCATATGGAGAGGAAAGAAGCCTAAAATTAGCAGAAAACTCCTCAAGAAGAAGGACAAAGTGGGAGGGCTTGATTTACCTGAATTTAACACATATTATACAGTAACAGTGGTCAAAAACACATGGCACTGGTTTAATAACAAACACTTAGGACAATGGAAAAGAACTGAAAACCCAGTGAGGAAAAAAATCATCAGCATACAGAACTGATCTGTGACAAGAGCCCCAAATATATTAAATGGGAAGCAGATACCCTCTTCAATAAGTGGTGCTGGAAGAATAGATGTGTACCTACAGAAACATGAACCAAGACCCTTACTTCACCCCACTCACGAGATCAAACTCAAGGTGTATTGCAGACTTTGAGGGAAATCTCCTAACTATTAGGGCCATAAATGAGGGAATTAGGACAAACCTTAGAACTTTGGTCCAGGGAATATGTAGGCTATCTGAAATAGGGAAGGACACAAATACAGATGAGTTACAAATTGACAAGTGGGTTATACTAAAGATAAACACCTGTGTACATCAAAACAACTCACCGAGAAAAATAAGAGAGCCCAAGCACTGTGAAAATATCTGTAGCTATGACATATCAGACAAAAGTCTTATTACTAAAGTCTACACTATGCAACTAGCTTTCAAAAAGAAAAACATAACTTAGTGTCCACTGAGGAAGTGGGCAAAAGACCTGAGCAGAAGTCTCACAGAGGCAGAAATCTGAATGTCCAGTAAACATATGAGAAAATGTTTCCAATCATTAGCCATAAGATAAATGCAAATTAAAACAACTATGAGATACCACCTAACACCCTCAAAGATAACCCAATTCAAAAAATCAGAAAGTAGCAAACATTAGAGAGGCTGCGGTGAGATAGGAACTCTTTCACTGCTGGTGGAGCTGTAGGTATGTACAGCCACTATGAATATTCATTTGGTGGCACCTAAAACAGATGCAAATTGAGCTACCATATGACCCAGCAATTCCCCTATTGGGCATATACCCAGAATAGGCAAGAAACAAACCTTGGCCAGACATCTGTGCTCCAATGTTCATCACAGCACAACTCACAATTGCAAGAAATTGGAAACAGCCCAAATTTCCATAAACAGATGAATGAATTAAAAACTGTGCTACGTACATGCAATGGTGCACTGTTAATCCCTGAAAAGCAGTGATGAAGACTTGAAGTACGTTGCCACATGGGAAGAACTGGAGGAAATTATGCTAAGTGAAGTAAGACAAGCACAAAAGTACAAGTACAACAAGAGTCCACTCAGTTAAGCTTAAAAATGCAAAAGGGGCATGGGGGGAAAGCTACTGCATATATACATTCCTGGGATGAGGTACAGGAAGTATGGTAGGAGCCAGACCAAATCCAGGGATACATATGGTTGCCGACAAAGAAGGAAGGCAAAAGGGTTTATATAAAGGACATGGGTAGTAGGGAAATAGGGCACTGGCCCACCCAAGAGGAGGGTGTTGTTTATATTGTCATAGGGAGAGGACAGACTTTAACCCAGTGCAACAAGATGTGAATGCAACATATGGGCATGAAGCAGGGAGCCAATATATAGGTCTGAGGGAACCACCCCAATTCAAACTGCTTGGACAGCCCATCCAGCTCCCCATAAGAATTCACTTCAGAGGACAGCACTGAGATCATAACAAATGAAGTGGTTGGGTGAGAGAGGGGAACACACCCTGACGCACCAAGGCTCGAGGATGATATCCCTGCTCAGAGCAGCCAATACGCAGAGATACGACATGCCTCACTGACTGATAGTGCTACATGGGACATCACTGGAGATACAGTAAAGGAATTGTGCCTGATTGGACCTCAATACACAGTAGTGAAACATTAAGGGCATGAAACAGAACAGCATGGAGAGCAAAACAATGAAGTAAGAAGTGCTAAAGTAGAAAGAAAATGTTTTTAAAATGATGCTGCTACAATGGATGGATGGATGGATGGATGGATTGTGATAAGAGTTGTATGAGCTCTTGATAAAATGATTTTTTTTTTTTTTAGGTATCACTGCTCTCCGGTGGTGGGAGTAGGAGGCCCACCCCCACTGCTGGAATTGAACCTCTGTCCCAGTGGGCCGCAGTCCCACGCACAACCACTACGCCACCGGGGCCCAGCCTGATAAAATGATTTTTTTAATGAACATAATACCTGGAGAAATCAAAAAGTCATCAAAATGACAAGCAGGAAGAATACATCAAAGTGGATGTGAGAAGAGACTCTGAGATTTGCTCTTCATCATAAAGTTACTAAAGCAAATTGAAAGAGTGATAGAGTAAAGAAGCCAACATTTTGCCCTGTCCGGCATCACCTACCCCGGGCTCCAATCCCTACTTGACTCCTGGCCCCCATGTCTCTTGCCCCTCCATGCTGAAACGCCACCAACAGGACGGAGAAACTGGAAGTCACTGACATCCACCTGGCTTCCTGGGGACAAAAGTCCCCGGACATAGCAGAGAACGAGATGCCTGGATGGAGCGCATGCTGCAGATGTACTCTGCCTCAAAGCTGCTGAAGCATGTCTGCATCGCCGATGCCTGCATCTGACCGTGGAGACAGCTGTCCTCACTGAGACCCTGGTTGCCCTGACAGCAGAGGTGCAGTGGTCCAGCGGCATCATCTTTTCCACTCAGCACCATGCAGCAGCTACCATTGCCAAGGCGGGTATCCCAGTGTTCTCCTGGAAGGGTTAAAGTGACCAGGAGGGCCTGTGGTACCTGGAGCACATGCTGGGCTTCAAGGAAGGACCCTCAACATGATCTTGGATGATGGTGGGGACCTACGAACCTCACTCACACCAAGGACCCACAGCTTCTGTGGGGGATTCCCTGAGGAGACCACAATTGGAGAACACAACCTGTTGAAGATGAAGGCCAGTGGGATCCTGAAGGTGCCTGCCATCCACGTCAAAGATTCAGTCACCAAGAGCAAGGTTGACCACCTCTAGGGCTGCCTGTTGTTCCTCATCAAGAGCATCAAGTAAGACACCAACGGGATGATTGCTGGCAATGATGTGGTGGCAGGCGATGGTTACGTGGGCCAAGACTGTGCCCAGGCCCTGAAAGGTTTCAGGGCGCGTGTCACCATCACTAAGATTGACCCCATTCATGCACCGCAGGCCACCATGGAGAGCTCTGAGGTGACCACCAAGGATTTGGCCTGCCAGGAGTGTGACATCTTCATCACCACCACGGGTTGTGTCGACCTCATCCTTGGGTGGCATTTTGAGCAGGTGAAGGATGATGCTGTGATGTGTAACGTTGGACACTTTGACGTGGGGATTGATGTCAAGTGGTCAAACGAAAACTCTGGGAAGAAGGCAAACATAAAACCTCTGGTGGACGCTCCAGGCTGAAGAACAGGGCCGCATCCTCCTCCTGGCCGAGGACCGGCTGGTGACCTGGACTGTGCCACGGGCCATGCCCGCTTCGTGATGAGCCACTCCTCCATCAACCAGGTGCTGGTGCAGAGAGAGCTGCGGACCCACCCGGACAATGACCCCGTAAGTCTCCGTTGGAATCCACTTCCTGCCCACGAGGCTGGAGGGGGCAGTGGTTGAAGCCTGCCTCAGTAAGCTGACCGTGAAGCTGACCAACGAACTGCCTTTTCAAACCTGATCACTCCCATTCCTGAAAGCCGGGCCTAGCCCTCGCCTTCCAGCTGGTGTCCCTGCCCAGGCCCCAGTTCTCCCCCAAGAAAAACTGGCACTAAGTTGAGATTGGTTTGTCATTGGCCCCCACTTTGTCTCCTCCTACTGTTCTCAGTGTGGCAAGGGGTCTTGAGAAGACCTCTGAAGGCGCTGGTCATAATGGAGGGAAGTGTGAGAGAGATACCTCAGGGACCCATGATCTGCTCCTTCTGTCTTTAGGTTGAAGTTGGCAACCATGGCCCAGCCCATGCACATGATGTCTACTCCTCACCTGTTCTTAGGGGCCCAGGTCACATGCTTGGCTTACAGCTTACTGGTTCCTGTGCCCATGAAGGATGAAAAGGAGACCTCAAAGGGCCGTTCGGAGCCGGGAGAGTTTGAGTGCTCCCAGGACCCTAGCTTAGTGATGGACATTCTCATCAACCTCAGTACAGAGAAGTAGGTGCTACTTGTCCTTATTTTACAGGGGTCAAAATAGATTTGTCAGGGATAGTCAAGAGAAGTGACCTCTATAGGTTGGAAAGGGCCAAAAAGCAAGCAAACAAACAACAACAACCAGAGAACAGTTGTAAGTAATTCGCTGGTTCCTGTGACAACTCTGGGTCAGAAACGGTTAATTTTGTTTACAATGCGTTAAAAGAGGGCAGGAAGGTGCACTAATAATAAAAATTTGGTGCAAAAAAAGTCAACATTTTTGAAAGGCAGTTCAAGGAGACAAAGTAAAGTATTATAATGAAATGTTCAAAAGCTTAGACTTAGAAAAGCAAAAACATGCTCAGTATAACTTGAACTAAAGAAAAATTCAAGCCTCAAATATAGTACTGCAAGATTCTATGAGCAAACTATTAAACTACTTAGGAAGCATCAAAAAAGATGAGAAGAACCCAGTCACTGTACCAAATGATCTAGTTGATATTCAGCCATTTTGAGAGGTAGCGTGTGAACAAGAACTTATAGTATTGAAAGAAGGTCATGGTAAACTGAAAGTATTAGCCCAAAGCAAGGCCATCGGAATTGCTTGAACACCAGTAGAAATGTTTCAACAAGCTGATGAAGTACTGGAGACATTAACTTGTTTTTGCCAAAAAAAATTTAGAAGACAACTATTTTGGCCACCAGACTGTAGGATGAGATCTATATTTTATACCTGTTCCAAAGAAAGGTGGTCTAAAACAATGAGCAAATTACAGAACATTATCATTAATATCACATGCAAGCTAAATTTTGCTGAAGATACTGCAACAGCTGTATATCAGTTGAGAGCTACCTGAAATTCAGGTGGGATTCAGATGAAGATGTGGAACAAGAAAGAGCGTTGCTGATATCAGATCAATCTTGACAGAAAGAAGAGAACCAGAAATATGTTCCCTTGTGTTTTATTGACTATGCAAAGGAGTCGGCCATGTGGACCATAGCGAACTATGGATTGCCTTGAGAAGAATGGACATTCCAGAACACTTCATAATGGTCATGCAGAACCTATGCATGGATCAAAGATGTGTAGGGTTGTATCCTCATAGCATAGTTGTTCCATCTGCATGCTCAGTAAAGCATCAGATAATCTGGATTATATGAAGAAGAATATGGCATCAGGATTGGAGAAAGGCTTGTTAACAACCTGTGATATACAGATAATACAATTTTACTTGTTGAAAGTAAGAAAATCTGAAGACACTTGCTGATGAAGATCAAGGATTGATGTCTTCAGTATGGATTAGAACTCAATGTAAAGAAAACAAAAATCCTCACCATTGGATCAGTAGGTCAAATCTGAACAAATGAAGAAAAGACTGAAGTTGTGAAGGATTTTGCTTGTTTAGACCCATAAGCAACAGCCATGAAAACAACAATCAAGACATTTAAAAAAGAAAACATTGCATTAGGTAAATCTGCTGTACTCAAGACCTCTTTAGAGTTTTCAAAAACAAGAGTGTTACTTTGAGGACTAAAGTGTGTCTGGCATAAGACACAATGTTTTCAATCTAATGCATGTGAAAGTTGGAAGCTCAGTATTTTAACAGGAAAGCTAAAATGTTTTATTCAGTCAATTTTTTAATAAGGAAAAATATTGACCAGAATAACTTCTCATATTATTCTTTTATTTTTTAAATATTGTTTTATTAAATTTTGCTTCCACTTTTCAACTCATTGTATTAGATTCACAGATGAAATATATATAAATGGACCATATTAATTTATGGAACATTAAGTGTTCCATAAATTGTACAGCCCAACACATATTTTGGTGCCTCAAATTTTAGACTTCTTTCTGGGGATATTTGACCTGCTAATTCCAAAAGTGACACAATTTTTCCCTACTAACTCCAGTTTTTTTTTAAACATATGCCATATGATGAACAAATGTTCCTCACTTTGCTAGCCCATAAAAAACCTGAATATTTTAAAGATATGTTAGCTATCCTGAGATAGGTGAATTTACACTTAGGTCAAGTTATACTTCACATGGTATCCTTTCATTCAAAGATATATTTGACCTGTGCAAATTACATGAACTTTGAATTTTCCCCCTTTTTAGGAAGTGAACAGCAGATAGTTCCTATTTGTTATTTCAAATAGGGGCAAGAAATAAGAGTTAGTGTACAAAATATAAGAGGCCCTGATGGTGTTGTGGGTTATGTGCTGAACTACTAATGACAAGGTGAGTTGTTCAAGACCACCAGCCACCCTGCAAGAGAAAGACAAGTCTTACTTTTCCCATAAAGGTTTGCAGCATCAGGACCCCAGGAGAGCATAGGTGGCAGAGTGGTGGGCTTAACTGCCTTCCAGAACCTCCCAGGAGAAGCCCCATTCTGTCCTATAGAGCATCTATGAATTATATTTGACGGACTGATAGTGATCTGGGTACAATGTGTAAAGATTCAAATGTTCTGAAATCCAAAATGGGTCTGTCAGAGTTCAAACTCCTTTATTAAAATTAAGATGTTCCAATATTGTATTAAGATGGCACAAGTTCTCCACCTGTGCCTAAAAGCTCTTCCAAGAAAGTTTAATATTTTCTTATAAAGTAGCTTGCGGCAAACTTCACCTCTGAAATATTTAGCATGAATTATACATTGTATTCAATATATTAAAATGTGTTGTAAACTGTTTACTGCATACTTTGAAGAAGAAAATTTAGATCTTCAAAATATCTATGAAAATTGATATGAAGTCTTATATTTTCAGCACTCTAAATTGTCCTCGCATATTCAGTATGTGCCTCTTCAAGTTTCTTTTTTTTATTTTCCATTCTTCTCAAGCTAACTTATAGCAGCTGTCTATATTGTACAATCTCCCATACTCAAAGGGGAAACCTGCTGCCATTTAATTTATTCTAACTCACAGTGACCTGATAAAACAGAGAAGAACTGGCCCTTTTGGTTTTCAAATCTTTAAATCTGTTAAAGACTAAAGAGTGAATAATGGATTTGAACCACTAACCTTATGATCGGTTATGAATGTTTTACCAAATAGCCATCATACAGTTTCCTATAGAGATCTCATAGTATCTAATTCACTTTCAAATATTTCTTGCCTTTTTTGTCAAAATATGTGATCTATGAATCTGAATTTTTCTCTTACTGGCATTTGAAACTAGGATTATGTATTGATAAATTAATATAACTTAATAGCTGAAAATATAGTGGAATAGCATATGTAAGAAATTATAGGGGCTGAGAGCCCCGGTGTCAGAGTGGTTGAGTGCGGGACCGCGGCCCATTGACTTGGCCGTTCAAATCCAGCAGCAGCTCTCTGGGAGCAAGACTGGGTAGCTCCCATGACACCAGAGGGCAGTGATGCCTCCCCTAAAACACAATAAAAAAAATTAGAGTCGATGCAATCTATCCTATGCAACTTTCTGAATCAGTGCACCAAATAACCCCCTGGCCCACCCCAAACAGCCCTAAAAAGCAAGAAAAAAATGGGGCCGAGCTGTGTTATTCTCTATCCTTTTCTGTGTTTGAAATATGTGACAATCAAAGAGAAAAGTTGGAGATGTTTTCTGAGTAGTGGCTACAGAGATTTTTGAAGAGTGCTTTAGCATCCATCATCTATTTCTTGATGTGGATACTCATTACAAAGGCATTTTCAGTTTGTGAAATGTCATCAAGCTGGATACTTTTGATCTCCCACTTATCAGAATCAATTATGTCCTTGAATAAAACTTTATTTAAAAAAATTACCAAGTATACTAAAAAAAGGAATAAATGATGAAATATAGAGGCTAGGTTGAAAAAGAGCTTTCATAAAATTTTCACATTGATACATATCTATTATTTTATTCAAATGATCTTCATATGTGTTCTTACAAGAAATATAATACTTGCATTTATTTCAAAAGCATGTTTCACAAAAGCTCATACAAACTTCTTAGTTCTCCTTTATACATTTCTCTTGTGGGTAATAAGTCACTATTTAGTTTTTAAATTCATGCCACTTAAGAAAAGGTAGAAGAGGAAACAACTGATGGAGAATTGTTTTTTTTAAAAAAGCAGCAAGCTAACAAGATCTTAGCTAGTCAAATTTCACTGACAAGCAAGACGTCAGGCTGTGCAAATGACCCTCAAAGGAACTGATTATGTAACCTCGCATTGTCTCTACTGAGCTACTTTCCTTCAATAATCTTTTAGTGGTATAATTTCCTCAGCCTGCTTGTCATCCCTGGAAACAGCTCCTGCTGAGTAGTTATAGAAGTTCCCTGTGTCAGTATCGAATTATTCATTGAGATAATTATTGCTTCCTATATACATTTAAACAGTAATTTATTGAATGCCTACTATAATCAAGCTCTCTGCATATAGAGCTAAATAATAGGGACATAAAGATGAATGGAATAAGCATTTGTGCACCAAAGACATTATCAAGAAATTGAAAAGAGTCAACTTATCGAGTGGGAAAAAGTAGTTGGTGACATACATCTAATTAGAATTTAATTAATATTCAGAGCATATAGTGTGTGCGCTACTAGCATTCAGAATATATAAAGAACACCTGTAACCCAACAATAAAAAGCTAAACAGACTAATGAAATGACAGGTAGAAGACCTAAATAGACATTTCTCCATAAAAGAGATACAAATGACCAACAAACACATATTATTAGTCACTGAAATACAAGTCCAAATCACAAGGATAGGACATCTTACACTCATTAGGATGGGTACTATCAGAAGTAAATAAATGCATGTATAAAATATTGAGGAGGACACGGAGAAATTGTACTACTCATCCATTGCTGGAGGAATTGTATATTTCTATAGGTGCGGTGAGGAATGTTTGGACGTTCCTCCAAAGGTTAGACATAGAATTGCCATAGGACCAAGAAATCCTGTTGCAGTTTGCCATTAAGCTGATTCTGAGCCACAGCAACCTTCTAGCGCATAGTATTACTTCCCATAGGGTTACCTCGGCTATAATCTTTAATAGAACATATCCCAGGTATTTTCTACTAAAAAATAGATGGTAAATATGGCTATTCCAACTTTCAGTTAGCAGCAGTGAGGGGGGGAGGAGGTAACCAGTACTATTTATACCCAAAACCTTGCAGGCAAAGACTCAAGCAAATATTCATATACCAGAATTGATTATTCACATTAGGCAGATGGTGCAAATGATCTAAATGCCCACCAACATATGATTAGATGAACACATTGTGATATCCAGAAAATAGAATACTACTCAGCAAAAAAGAAATTAAGTTCTATTGTGGAACTTAATTTGAGAACATTGATAACAAAATAAGTCAGACACAAAAAGACACAGTATGAATCCACTTGTTTGAAATATCTGGAATATACACACTCATAGAAAAAATATATTATGCTAGAGACCACAGGAAGAGAGAAGTGGAGAGCAGTCCATTATGCAGTACTGACTTCACAAGGAAATTCTACCAAGTCTTCAGGGAATAGCTCTCACCAATTTTACACAAATTATTCCAGTATATAGAAAGGGCAGAATTTCCCCAACTCATTCTATGAGCCAACATTACCCTGATTCCAAACCCTGGTTCCAGGCAAAACTCCCACAAAGACAGAAAATTGGGAAAAACCAAAGGACCTTTGTCTAGGGCGTACATGGATTATAAGATCTCACCAAAAAAGCACACAGTGGAAGACAGTTTAAATGACTGGGATCTATTAAATAAAGCATTTACATACATTTAAAGAGGAAAATGAGAGCCTATGTACTTGCAAAAATCTTTAGCAATGACATAACTGACAAAGAATGAGCTTTTAAAAGCTACAGAATTCTGCAACACCACAATAAGGAAAAAACCAAATAACCCTCTTAAAAAGTGGGCAATGAACCTGAATAAGTAATTCACAAAGGATGGCATCTGAATGGCTAGTAGACAGATGAAGAAATTCTATGTTCACTATTCATTTGGAAAATTGAAATTAAAACAATTATGAGATGTGATCTTACACCCCCAATCAAAGTGCAGTTTAAAAACACAGAGCAACAAATGCTGAAGAGGGTGTGGAGATATTAAAACTCTCATACACTACTGAAGGGTTTGTAAAAATATGCACCCACTGAGGAAAGCAATATACCAATACATAACTGACAACAGAAATACCATATAACCCAGTAATACCATTGCTAGGCATACACCCCAAAGAAAAAAGAGGCAAAAATATGCTCTCTCATTTCCATTGCAGCACTGTTTACAATAGCAAGGAGTTGGAAACAGCCCAAATTCCCTTAAGTAGAAGAATGGATACAATAGAACTTGGATGATTCAGCAAAATTTTATTTTCATGTGATATCAATAATATTGTTCTGTAGCTTGAACATTATTTTGGGTTACTTTTCTTTGGAATGGGCACAAACATGAATCTCTTCCAGTCAGCTGATCCATAGCTGTCTTCCAAATTTCCTGGTATAGATGAGTAAGTGTTTTCAATCAGCTTGTTGAACTATTTCAATTAGTATTGGAAAGATCTTCATGACAGAGAAATAGAAATCATTTTATGGGGAGATACTGGTGACACAATTGCTTTGAAAATGCAGCATTTATTGTATACAGATAAGAATTTAGAGCTTTATAAGTGTCTACATTTTCCTGAGTACATCAGTTGAAAAATTCGACTTTCTTGCGTTTCTTACCTGTGTCATAATAATATTTATCCGATACAAACGAATCACATGCTTTATTGAATCTGTGTTATATTTTTGGTTTTGTTTGTTTGTTTCACAAAATGATCCCAGTGGAAAAAAAACACAAGCCATTGGTTTTCTAGACCTGAAAGTGTCCCAAAATTATATTAGATACTTTAAATAAAATCTGACTTCTACACTGGTGATTTTAGAACTAAAAGACTGCTTTTGAGGTAAAGGGCTTTCTCAATGTCCTTTAAATTCTACTATGTCAGCAACCACCATCAGTGTTTACATCTAACCTAATTAATTGGTAGTTAATGATGATCAGAGTGGAAATGACCACTATGCAGTGTATATTGAACTAGCATTTGAAATGGGAAAAGGCTATGAAAATAGCAATTCGTTCATTTGAAGAGCACTGATTGAAAATTTATCTTTTCTGGATATTTATAAGAAGAAGATAAGAAGCATTTCTCATTCTAGTAAAGCCAAAGCAGGGTTGACATAAGTGTACACCCTATAGTCTACACATATTAACTATTGTTTCAATGGTAATAGGTAAAACTAAAGCTGTAGTTCGAAGTCTCCAGGTTTAAAAAATGATATGAATTATTGCATGGATAATATTTTTCTCTACTTATAACTACTTAGATTCCCAAAATTTGTATAGAATTACTTATTTTCACTCAGATAACTAAACCAAACCAAATTCGCTGCCCTCGAGTCAATGCTGACTCAGTCACTGTGGGTTTCAGTCACTGTAACTGTTTACAGTAGTAGAAAGGCCAGTCTTGTTCTCAATTATATTGATATGACTGCAAGATTTTGATCAACGGACACACAAAATTTATGATCTTTAATTTTCTTTTTTGTAGGCGTTTTGATCTCTAGTCTTCCATTTTCTATTTCCAGAATTTCCTTTCAATTTTAAAACAAACCCAAATGCATTGCCATAGTGTTCTTTTTAACTCATTGAGACCCAATAAAACAAAGGAAAATTGCCCTCAAATTGTCCTCAACCATTCTAAATGCTGCAATATGTATTGGCGGAGACTGCCACCTTCTCCGATCACTGTGTTGCACCCAATGTGTACCTTCCTGGGTTTGGTCCTCCCTCCTCGCTTTACCCTACTTCTTTGACCAACTGTTATGGTATAGGAGTTTTCTCTTTTATACTCACCATACTGTTTCTGCTTACCTCAAGGGGCTCATGCAGTACTTCTCCTTTTGTGATTGACTGACTTCGCTTAGCGTAATTTCCTCCACTTCTTCCCATGCAGAGATGTGTCTCGTGTGCTCGTCCTAGCTTTTGAGTGAGGCATAGTACTCCATTGTGTGTATGTGCCAGAGTAAAACACATGTGTGCATCAAAGGACTTTACCAAGAGGGTAGCCAGGCAACCCACAGACTGGGAGAGGATTTTTAGCAACGGTACAACAGACAAAGGGCTTATTACAAAGATCTGCAATACCCTCATCTCATGCAAGAAGATGAAAACAGACAACCCTATGAAGAAACGGGAAAAAAAAAACTGAAAAGAAATTTCACTAGGCAGGAGGTCCATATGGCCAATAAACATGTGAGAAAATGCTCCCGCTCACTAGCCATCAGGGAAATGCAAATCAAAACAACCATGAGATATCATCTAACACCCTTAAGACTAGCCCAGATCAGAAAATCAGAATGCAACAAATGTTGAGGGGATGTGGTGAAATAGGAACACTTCTACATTGTTGGTGGTCGTGTAGATATGTACAGCCACTATGGAAAGCAGTCTGGCGATATTTAATGAAAATGGAAATTGAACTACCCTATGATCCAGCTATCCCACTATTGGGTATATACCCAGAAGAGGCAAGAAATAAATCACAGCCAGTGGTATGCACGCCAATGTTTATTGCAGCACAATTCACAATCGCTAAGATTTGGAAGCAATCTAAATTTCCATCAGTAGATGAATGGATTAGAGACTGCCACATTTTATCACACAGTATGGACCACATTCTTAAGCTCTGTGTCACCTGGGTTCCTTTTTTATAACTCACCGTCATTGAGTCAATGCAGGCTCATATCAATGCTCCTATCGAGGACAGGGTAGAACTGCCCCCCGTTAGTTTCCAAGACTAATTGTGCAGTAGAAAGTCTGATCTATCTACCTTGAAGCTGGTTGGTGGTTTCAAACTGCTGATCTTGCCGTTAACAGCCCAATGTGCAACCATTGTATCACCAGGGCTCCCCATGGAAGCATTTTAAAGTGAATGAATTCGTTTTTCTGTGCAATAAGTTAGAATATAAAGGCATTAATGCATTGCAAGGTCAATGAAAAACTTATAGTATTTTAAACCTCATAAGGACAAAAATCTGATTAAATTAGCCTTTCTATAGGACTGTGTCAAAACAAGTTGAAAGGATCAGAAAATGGCAATGCTTTCTCCCTATTCTGCCCTAGAAGCTGCCTCTCTATAACCACCATTCCTGATTCTGATAATCCTTTAGTTAATTTTCTGTTTACCTTGAGGATCTTTATGCATGATTTGTCAAGGAGCAAGCCACACCCTAAAATGTGCTATGAACTAAAACCATCGGCAGTCCGTACAAGTAGATTGCAAACCCTGAATGAAGGCAGAATTGAGGACAATAGCAAAAAATTTTTAAATCTACATGAAGATTACAAATTTACTGAAAAATTTACTGAAATTTTTACAAATTTACTGAAAAATTTCGTAGACTTCCTTTGCTTTATCAGCTTGGACTATTGGGCCTATATCAATTTAGTCACATAATCACACATTTTCATATTACTGAGTGCAAGGAAATTTCATTTATGGATAGAAGAGGATGAGTGACAGAATGCACGAAAGTCTCTTTCTAAGAACCAATGAAAGTGTTAGGTATGTTTTTTAAAAGCTATGTTAGGTATTTTTTTTAATTGGATAGTGGATTGTTAAAGACTATTCAGAATTTATCTTGCATGTGCTATCAATGATATTTTGTACGAGTTGAACCCAATGGCACCTCACAATAATCCCCCCCAATGGGGCTTGCTTTTCATAATATCTTGTGATTGTTTTGTTTTTTAAAAGCTCGTTTCTCTTATTCAAAGAATTTGCTTTTAAATTATCTTCCTTTGTTATATTTCCCAGTGGTTTACCAATTTTGTTAACATTTCAAAGAGCCACCTTTGTGTCCTACTGATTTTCACTCATTTTAAAATTTTGAGTCATTTATTTGAGCGCTGATCTTTATTTCTTTTCTTCTAGTATCTGCTGGTTCATTTTGACCTTTCATGATTTGCTGGATTTTTCCCATTTTTTTCAGTGATGTGTTAAGTTGCTTATGTTAATTATTTATCCCTTAATTACGTGTGCAGTTATTGCTATAGACTGCCCTCTGAGAACTGCGTTTCCTATGTTCCAAAGATTTCTATATGATGTGCTCTCTTTCTCATTTGCTTCAAGGGATCTTTTGATTGTGTTATTTCTTCAATTCCTCAGTGGTCCATAAGTAAAAACATGTATTAGTATTTTTTCTAGTTGATCATTCTATGGTTGATTTCTTATACTATGGCATTGTGACTTGAAAAATGGTTTAGTCAAAAATTATGTATTAAAGTATTATATCATATTGACAGTCCTCATTTTTGTAGGACTTTTATCAATGCATTCTGATGGTCTTTCATTTGTGTATAGATTAATTATGGTTATGGTTACTTGTTCAATTAAAGTTTTCAAAGCTATATTCGATCTTCTTTGCCACTTGCCATGTCATTTACTTTGATGTCTCTTTTATCTGAAATTAATTTTGCTATTTCAGCTTTTTTTATTTGCAGCTTTTTTTATCTGCATTTTTCTGTATTAGTGTGTTTTTCTTTCTCTTTAAGATGTGTTTCTTTTTTACCCAGGGGCTCAAGATGTGTTTCTTGTAAGCAGCATATTAAAAATTCATGATTTTATATCCATTCTATTCATCTTTGTCTCCTAACAGGTGAATTCAGTCGATTTACACTCAGTATTATGGATAGATATGGTTTTGTTGGTGTCATTTTGCTTCGTTTTCTTTATGGTGTTACTGGTTTCAGTTTTCATGATGGTTTTATGTGTCGTATTCCCTTCTTTAGTTGGCTGTCTTGTCAATATTTTCTCTGCATTTTTTAATCTTATTGTGCGGCTTGCTAATATGATTTTCATCTTATTTGCCATGTTGAGATTTTGATTCTTTTGTTTCCATTTTATATTACAATGCCATCTTATTCAGGAGTCTTACAGCTCTTGTTACAATCCATAAATTGATTGCATCAGGCATGTTTGAACATATGTTGCCTTCATTCATTTCTAGATATTTACTTTCTTTTTTTTGATATTTATTTTCTATTAAGCTTTTGGTATCAGTTTATTTTTTCCCTTCCCTCCCCTGCCACCCTCATACTCCCTTGATAGATTATAAATTATTATTTTTATATCTTATACCAACCACTGTCTCCATTCCCCCATGTTTTCTGCTGTTACTCCCACTGGAGTGGGGTGTACATTTAGGTGTCCATCATTGTGATCAGTTCCCCTTTCTCCCTTCCTCTCCCCCTTTTATTCCTATCATTCTGGGATTGCTATTCCCTTTGCTATTCCTGGATTCCATGTGTTGTGAGCACTCATATCTTTTCTACACCGGGGTAAATGTTCCGGTCTAGTCTGAGTTAAGAAGCACTAGGGTCATGATAGTGGGGAGTGAGGAAGCCTCAAGGAACCAAACAAATATTGTGTTTCATCAATGCTTTACTCTGCTGGTTGATTCATCCCTTCCCTGTGGCCTCTCTCGGGATGGTTCCAATGTCTATAAATGGACTTTGGGTGTCTGATCTGCCCCACCCACACCTTGTTCTCAACAATGTTTCTTTTTGCTGGTTATGTGTTTTCTAATGCCTATTCCCCAGTCCCTATGACTCCTTGTGATTGCACCAATGGTGTGCTTCTTCTAGGTGGACTTGTTGCTTCTGTAATGAATGGGCGCTTGTATAACTTCAAGGCTTTAAGACCCAGGACACTATATATTTTAATAACCAGACACCATTTGCATTCTTCAGCACTTTTGTTATTCGCACGCTTTGTCTTCAGCAAATGTGTCGAGATGGTGAGCATCTCAGAATGCCAATTGGTTAGAACAAAGTGTTCTTATAGAGAGAGAAGGTATCAGCAGAGGCCCAAAGTCCATCCCCTACCTCAGTGTACTATCATACAAATATAAGTACATAGGCCGATACCTCTATTTTTGTGGCTTAATGCATTTACCTATGTACAATTCTATGGTTATACCTCGATCCATTGCTTTCCTTCCTTGGTCCTTCCCCTGGTTCCTTCTACCTTACTGTTTCCCCACTGTCACATCCCTTTTATTTCTTCCTCTTGTTCCTCCTCTTAGTTAGTTTGCTATTACTCACACACACACACACACACACACAGCCTTGTATCCCTATCTCCTCCTTATTGAGTCCGACAGCACAGTTATTCCCCTGTCCATGGTGCAGATTGCTCACAGCCCCCTTTCTCCACTACCCTCACCTCTCAGATCTCCCTGGGACCAGTGGACCCGCTACTCTCTCCTTGGGCATGCCTCCCATGCCTATTCTGTATAGGTAGGAACAGCAACTATGACATAGCCCAAACTGATTTTTTTAATGAAAAAAAGTAAATAAATAAGAAGAAATAAAAATTTAATAATTAAAGGGAAAGAGAAGAAATACACAAAAATCGTGGGTCTGCTCGCTGGCTTTCAAGACTATCCAGGAGCTGTCCTTCCCAGCCTGGAGTGCCTTTGTAGCTCTCCCTTGTTCCAGGTGCTGATCTTGTATGCTCCTATTTTTTTTTGGGGGGGGTGTTTCAGACTGCATAGTCTCCCCACCATGTGTCCCCTCTGTACATAATCCTCTGTAGCAGTCTGCTCCAGCAAGAAAACAGCATGATAAATGCTGTTTGTGGTTGCCCAGTCTCATCTCTGTCCCATTAGCTCCCTGCAGGGACTTCATCCTCAGGGTCTGGTGTGCCAGCATGGAGTCGAATCTGGTTCTCTCTTTCTCTTCCTGACCTGCCTCTGTGTGGGTGTAGCATGCAAGGCCCATTCTCCAACCTGTAGGTTCATTTCTGCCCTCTGGCCACATCCACTTCCAGGGAGGGGAGTCAGTTTGGCTGTGGTTGGGGCTAGCTCTGTAGGTCTCTCTCTTTTCATGCATTCTTCCCTGTGGCCATGCTGTCCTCATGGTTTGGTGCATGCCCTCTCCTGATTCTGTGGAGACAAGACCAGTACTCTCCCCTCCCCCCCGGGTGGACTGGTGTCCTGCTCCCTCCATCATCACTTTACTTCCACCACCCTCTTTCTCCCTCCTCCTCCCTCCATTTCTCATTTTTGTGTTGTACCAACATTTACCTCCCTGGGTTTGATCCGACCTCCTCCTGATCCCCTGTATCTCAATCCAAGTGTTCGGATATAGGTCGCTTCTCTTCTATACCTACACTTACCTCAGGGATTCATGCTTTTGTGACTGGCTGACTTCACTTAGCACACTTTCCTCCAACTCTTCCCATGAAAAGGCATGTTTCATGTGCTCATCAGTGCTTTTGAGTGCTGCATCTTAATCCACTGTTTGTATGTGGTAGCATAGATTTTAAGATTGATATCCTTCTTGTAATGAGCAGGGAGCGTTTTATGAAGCAAAAGTTAAAACCCTTAACCTGCCTTAAAATTCTGAACTTTTCCTGCATCGCTTCCAGAGAGACCCAAGTGAGGGCTTCATCAGGTGCTCTAAGCCAGGGTCCTCATTTCCTTTCTGAGGAGATCAGCTTGATGGTAGCAAGGAAGGAAAGGGGATTTTGTTTACAAGCTGAGACCATTGCAGACTCACCTCATTGTTGAAAGGAGGCAAATGCAATGGTATGCAGTGGGCAGTATATGTTTGAGCCAGAGTTTTAGTCTCCTGGAAATGCTGCCCCCTCTAATTATTGTATCTGCCTGAGTTTTGTGGAACTTCACAAGGTTCTGATTTGGGGATTGCTAGGTGAACAAGTGTGTGGAAATAATGTGGTGGTCTCTTTCCATTTTATTTTAGGATTTTTAATGTTTACAAATCTCTTTTGTATTGAAAAAAAAACTAGCCAAAGCATTTTCGGCAGATGGTTCGGCACTGGGCAAAAGGGTTTGAAACAAGCCTCAGGGACCTTCTTGTAAAGTAGGAATATTGCACCATCATTCTCTTTTTAGTGTTCCTCCCCTCTACCTCCTCTTTCTCATCAAATCATCTCTACTAAAATATTATTTCATCCTTCTTTACCTCCTGAAAATTCCTACCACCATCCTCCTGACATATAGGTATATTTAATTTTTCAGATGTCTCCACAACTTCACACATTGTCTTAAAAAACAAAACTAACTAAAGAGACTAGGAACTGCTTATCCCTCATTCCCTACATTCTGAGTCAAAGCTGGTTCTTACCAGTTGTTAGACAGACCAGAGCTACTCTCCAATCACAGCTTCACTGGGTAGAGAGACAGACACAACAGGGGGCTTCCACATAGAAAGAGGACATGAGAGACCAAGGAAAGTATGATGAATGTATTTCTAAATCATTCAGGAATGTTTTGTACGTGCAAGAAATTTATGTCAAAGTGGCCACAAGGTTGATTTAACAGGAAATGAACAAATGTAACCCCACTTTTACTGTTAGAAACTAAATTTTTATGTAAAACTTTGAACTTATGAGAAGGGAGGGAGGGTAGGAGACTGAATACTTGTCTATTCTTTCCGTGGTTACCTCATTCTTGCACTGTAGGACGCTGAGCCCTAGTGGGCGTTGGTGACCCCTCCCATCACTGGGGTGTGTGGAGTGGTGGATTTTGCTGTACCTTGGCTTTCTTTCCCTTGTACCACTTTGTAACACAGGCTGATTCGTTTTGTCTTCAACTCTCTTTTCCATGGGAAAATACAATGAATAAGTGAGCATGTATTGGTACTTGAAAAACTAAAGAAAATATTCAACTCACCAAGAAACATATAAAGAACTGCCCGTACTCATTAGTCATTTAAGTGATGCAACTCAATTTCATTATACATGTAATCTCACTTCATCATTAATAGAAAATGTCTAAAAACCAGAACAGCAACAATCTACCTTATATTGACGGTGTGGAATTGGGGACTAGAAGTCTCGTATGCTGCTGTTGGGACTGAAAAGGGATGCAGGAACCTCACAAACAGTGTGGTGCTTCCTCAGAATGTGGGACATATAAATACCATATGAGCTAGAAATTCTTCTCCTTGATTTTATATATATATATATATATATATATATAACCATAGAAAAAAGTTCTCAGATGAAAATAGCTATATGCACACCCATGTTCATCCTAGCATATTCTTAATAGCAGAATGGTGGAACCAACCTAAATGCCATCATTGCAAAAAATGGATCAACAAGATGTGATATACACAAAATGAAGTAATGGTGGACATTGAAAACTAACAATGGATCTGTATTATAGCTCCTAATATGGATGAACTTGGAGGACATCATGCTGGGTGTACTAAGACAATCACCAAAGGACAAGGTACATCTGCCATCTCTTACTTTGGCCTCTTTGCTTTGACCTCCACTCCATGGACCTCTCTGCTACTACCAGACTCTACTTACAGCCACCATCACAGCCTTCTTCATTTGCTCACTGCTGTCCTACCAGCATCTTTGTGTCGTTACACCTGCTTTGCTGCCAGGCTCCTGTTGGACTCTTCTAGTGAGCCATTCCCTGCACTCGCCACCACTTGGAAGTGGTACAGACCTTGGTCTATGTTATAGGTCTTTCAGAAGGCGCCCCAGTACTCACTCACTCTAGATCTCTGTGGAATTGGCTACTGTTAAGGGCAAATTTCTTGTCCATGTCAAAGACTGATCCTCATAGCAAGACCACATCATATTTGCATGGGGATCCCCCTGTGCTTAATATAAGCTTATGTTCCATAAACAAGGATGACCCAAAGGCCTTAATTTCTTTACGTCTGGTACCAAATTGAATACATGGCAGTCTTCGAAGGGAAAGGAAACTCAGTGAGTGTCTTGCAACTGCAGTAGGCTTGCCTGGCACACAGAAGCCAGGCAGCAATGGTTGGCAATAGTGAAGTCCCCTGGGTCTAGAGAAATTTTAGCATAGAGGTATTCTACCATGTGCAGTTCCGGAATCTCCCCAGCTACTCATCCAGAACCACACAGAGGGTAACATTTACATATTTAAATTAGTTAAATATTTTATATTATTTTTTTGTGGCATCACTGCCCAGGTGGGAGTAGGAAACCCAGCCTTGCTCCTAGAGAGCTGCTGCTGGATTAGAACCGCCAACCCTGTGGGCTGCAATCCTGCACACAAACACTAGGCCACCAGGGCTCAGCCAATTATTTTAGACTAAAATAAGAAACTAGTTTAATGCCTGCCCAATTGCGTTGTCTTTCAGGCCCCCCAACGCCCTCCCAGGTCACAACCATCATGAATTCCACTGGATAAATGCAAACTTTTACCACACACATGCTTACTCAGTCACTCAAAGGCAGCCTCTGACCCTCTCTCCACCCTCCCCCCTACTCCCCCAAACACACTTCCACTCACTTATAAGGGGATGATTCCTTTGGCATTTGCCAGGTTTTCCTCACATACCTTTGCTCTCCCTCCATCCGGGTCCATCCAAGCTGCATGAGGACGGAGCTGAGTGGGGGATGCGATTCCTGGACACCTGTATGGAGATATT